>CM077458.1:13151238-13266118 GCA_039654765.1 Mylopharyngodon piceus | reverse complement strand
ACGGTTCAGATTTCTCACGGTTCGGTTTGTATCCACAGTTTTAGTGTCACGGTTTCGGTACAGTTCGGTATGTGCAATAATTTTTTTTAAAAAATAGGACAATTGTCAAATAAAGATAAAGAAAATAAAAACAAATAATCTAACTACAAGAAACGGCACAAGATACAAATACAATAAACAATGCTTTACAGGTTTTTCAGGTATCTAACAGCTTTCAGGTACAGAAATTGAATAAAGTAATCAAATATAAAATAACACTTCATATAAACTTCTTTAAATAATTAAAGATGAAACATTATTGAAGTTACAAAAAGCTAATTCAGTCAAGAGTGATTTCTTCGTGCTTTTGACCGTTCGATTAACAATAAAACAGAGCAGGAATATTAGACTGCTTTCCCTTTAAGACATAATTTAAAGATCCAGTAGTACACTGATACTGAACACATGCGTTGTCTGTCTCGTTTTTCTCCTAAGACATAACCTACTATGTTTGTTAGGAATTAGGATACTCGATAAGATGGGCATGCTGACATAATTTTTGTGTGAATTTGTCCGTTTAGGTGCAAGACTTGAAAGAGGATTTGCGCGTTGTGACCAGCTCTCCACGTATGCGCTTCGGATGAGTACACACAAATCTCCTCACAGCGCGCGCAAGTTCTCTTTTGGCGTCTTATGGATGAATGTTTATGAGTGTAATTTAAACACAGATAGCAACGCGAGATGTTCAGGTCTCACCACCAACGCTCGCGTCGCGTGCTATCAACACCCGGGTGATGACGGCGTAAATGACTGGTCAGAGCTTTCGGCCCACGTCATTGAACATTTGTTTACAACGAGTGAACTGTTTTGTCCATGTTCTTTTGATCATAGCTGTTGTAACGTATTGGGAAACTAGAATGCATATCCATCGACTGAAACATACATTAGCTGAATCCGTCTGTCTGTTTTGCACTTTGTTTTCAACAAACCACATTATAGATGCGTCATCAGATTTGGGATGAACCGCGGTGCAGGCGCGTGCGGAACCGTGCGGTGGAGGCCGAAGATGGTTCCACCCCTAATAAATTGGGCTCTCTATATATATATATATATATATATACACATACATACACACACACACACGCATATATACACAGTATCTCACAGAAGTGGGTACACCCCTCACATTTTTTGTAACTATTTTATTATATCTTTTTCTGTGACAACACTGAAGAAATTACTTAAGAAATTAAAAAAAATGTGAGGGGTGCACTCTATATCTCTATCTATCTCACAGAAGTGAGTATATATAATATATATATATAAAAAAATTTCTTAACCGCGACAGGCAACTAATCATATGATCCCTTTAAAATTAGAAATCATGAAACATGACATTCCTCTGGTATTTATAACATCAATTATCCTACATACATCAATGTGGGAATTAAGATAACTACAGTGCAGAATCTTTATTGCTACGGTTTCACTATAAATGCAAATTAATTTAGTTTACTGGATTTGACAAAACAACATTTCCAAAAACTGGTCAGTTATGTTGCTTGTGGAAGAATGTGGACAAAAAAAAAAATGATGAGAGAATTTTCATTTTTGGGTGGAGTACCCCTTAGTGTAAATAGCATCTAATTGCTATTTGCACAGTGTAAATAGCTGCTGCCAAAAAAAAAAAAAAAAAAAAAGCCAGGTGACCAAGGATATTTGCTCCAGTCCCTTCAGCTGATCTGTCAAGATCCTGTCAAACCAAAGTTTTGTCTGATATTCAAGCAAGTTGTGAACTGGCACTTGCATAGTATGGGTTCTCTCCATCTTCTACAAAAAGATAAGAAAGACAAAGGCAAAAAGTTTAAGTCACTTCGTGGTGGACATAGCTCCCTTTAAATATGGCAATCACATTGTAAAATTAATCCTAAATCTACAATTTAAGTAATTTCAACTGTAAAACTCATAAAACAGGTGAATAGTATTATGTGTGACATTGATGGGCGGACCTACAGTAAATTCGTACTTAGTAATAGACACTCCGAATAATATTGTTTTTAGTTTGCATTAAGATTACTTTTATTACCACACTGGCAGATAATTTTACTTAAAGAGGGGGTATATTCTTATTTTCATGTAATTCTGACTTATTTACACTGTTAAAGAGTTGGATTTTCATGCTAAACATGGCCAAAGTTTCAAAACACGAGTTGGACCGAATGACGGAGTATTTCTTGTGCCAAAAATTCTCTTCCAAATCCTTACCTGGGATTGAGGGTCTTTTTTTCGAGCATGGGCCTGAGTGACGTAAACAGGGGCGGAATTCCTTGTACGGGCACTTCTCCCGGAAGAGCGCGCACGCACACGTTGTTGAGCGAGAGAGCCAGTGCACGCCCATCCCAGCGCGTTCGAGTTTACAGAAGTCGTCGGCAGCGCTGCACAGGTCACAGGACTTCACGAAATCAACGTCACCAAAGAAGTGTGTTTTGGGTTGGCTGAGGGAAAGATAACCTTGCTTCCCAAAGAACCCAGCATTAAATAGAGCACTGAGATTTTTGTGCTCACGCAATACATTAATGTGCTCTCGACATTTGTTATTAAAATAACCATAGAAACTGATAGTTGCAATCACTTTTTTATTGAGTTAAAATGAATGGAGAATAGCTATATTCATTATAGTGATTCAAAAGTATAATGTAAACAACACGAACGTAGTGAATTCATAAATTCATTATTCATCATTCACTATATGCTATATTCATTATAGTGATTCAAAAGTTATCCAGGGATAATCATAGGTGATGGTGTATTGTGTGTGTAAAGGCCCGTTCACACCAAGAACGATAACTATAAAGATAACAATAAAGATATGGTTCTAAAAATCTTTATAAATATAAAAGAATAGCACTGTCCTCACCACAGTTATAATGATAGAGAAACGATCATTTTCAAAATGACTTTTTTCCAGCTGTTGAACGATAAAACACTGACAGCCAATCAGAATCCATTCTAATTTAAGGGCTCACACATTTAAAATGGCGGACGACACTGCGGAGAAGTTAATCGAGGTTCAGAAAAAGCTGCCACTGTTTGACAAGTCAAACCCCCTTTTCAAAAATACTTGAAAGAAAAATGGATATATGGAAAACAATCGGTCATACCCTCAGGATAAATGGTGAGAAGTATTAACATTGAGATTGTTATGCCAAGCTAGTAATATAAAATGACCTCAGGTATCCAGCGCTAGTTTCAACATTGTCTTGCTTCCTTTGAATTTGCAGTGAAAAAGACTAGGTGTTGTTTTTAATTCCACTATATTGACTTCATCAGCTAAATTCACTGTTAGATTAGATCGATTACACTAGCCATTTACTGTGTAAATGCAACAAAAACAGCAAAAACATGTTGTACACACTTTGAAACCGCAGCGTGCGAGATTAGAATAAACAGACCGTTATTGTTCGTTGGTGTGGACGCAAATATAGTTATCGTTATAGTTATCGCTCTTGGTGTGAACGGGCCTTAATGGTGTTCAGCCTTATATTGTTCAAACCGGAGTCGGACACTGATGGAGAGACTACTTTTTGTCAAGGTTTAGATTTTTTTTCTTTCTTTCTTTTTTTTTTTTTGAAATGTTGATTTGAAGTGTCAGTTTTTGCATTTATTTTACTAGTCAAACCTGAACACGGAGAAAGACGTTCTGTTACACATAACATCAAAATTCAACAAAAATGAACAGGAATGATTTATCAGAGCTATATCAACCTGATTTCAACCTCTTATTTCATTTGTGTGTGTAATAGTGTGGTGTGTGTGTTTGAGTGGGTGTGTGTGTTTTGTACTCTCTGTGTTTTAGAGTGTAACCTCTTTCTTGCTGTGCACTTTTTTTCTGCATCGTGGATGATTTGTAGATTGTACACACAAAAAATTCTCTGTATTTTCGTGTTTTTGCCTATTTTCCCATTCATTTCCTGTGGCGGTCATTTTTGACCGTGAACAACACAAGTGTGACTATTTTTTTATGACCGCTGTTTCGAATCAATTCCACAAATTTTGTGGGGTCACATAACAACTGCCATAAAAGTCACAGATTTTCGTACCATTCTGATGAAAATACGATTTTTTTTTTTATTTTTAATTTCCAAAAAAAAAAAAAAAAAAATCGGTCTAAAAACGGTCATTCCTTTAGTCGTTAATTTATTAATTTTAGTCATATTTAGATGCTTTAAAGATGACTGAAGTCTGTTATTGTGCTGATGCATGTCAAATCTAAGATGGCGTATCTCGTCTTTAAAGCACCAGTTAACCTCACTAATCCACCAGCCAGTGGTTGAACTAGTAGTCGACCATCTCGCCGTTTGTTCCTTTGTTCCCAACTATATAGCAGCTGACAAGCTGTCTCATCAATCTGACGAGATTTTAATTTTTGCGTGCTACTTGATGGGCCAGAAATTAAATTTGCATATAAATATGGGCAAACTCTTTTGTTTGCTCCAAGAAAAGCTGGAGCCTTTTGTTTTCGGCTATGAATTAATTGTTGCCGCTTTCCGGTCCTTTCTTTCAGGCTTGTGTCTCTGTAGAATATGAAATAATATAATTAAAAGATATCTAGATTTCATTATGCGAGCGTGACTGTGAGGCTTAAGCCCATGGAGGCCTGCTTTTCTTTGCTTTTGTGAGTCCCGGGGTTTAATGAAGGCAAGAAACAAAAGGCAAATCTTTTGCATGTGTAAGTGGCCTGTGACATCCAGCTGTTATCAAACGCATGTTATTTTATTGCGCATTTTAGCCGAGCAGGACTGACTCCTCGAATGAGGTTGCAGTGAAATGTGAATGGATGTCTTCATTACGCGGTTTCACCTGCCTGTTCTGAGTGTGACGGTCGGGGTTTTCTCAGTGTGCGTTCAGAATATGAATGCGATCGTGACTAGTTAATCACGGCAGAAGTCAGACCAGAGAACTTAATTGCAGCCTGTAATATGGCGGTGAATTACGACCGGCCCTCCCCGCTGAGCACCGCACTCGCTCGATGGAAGTTCCATTAGTGAATTAGTAAATGAGAATTAATTAGCAGCTTTAATTAGCAAATGTGTTCAGAAGTAACCCTCGCTGTGTGTTTCAATGTGGAATGGAGCCGTTTAGTGTCCGTTTGTGTCGTCTGTCGTCTGTGTGCTTTCAAGACAAACCAACGTGTTTAATGATTCTGTAGCGTCAATGTTTTTATTCATCAGAAGCTTCTCAGAATTGTGTTTAGGAAACAGGAAATGATGTTATGAACTGGATCAGGAAATGTTCCAAACCAGCTGTGAACTTGTGCCGCCCAAACGAGCTCCAATGTGATTGATTATTATTAATTGGCCTACACGGACACCAATGTTTATTAGTATTATTGTTAATAATAATAATAATAATAATAATATAGCTGTTGATGTTATTAAAATACTAACAATGATAATAACATTTATTATTATTATTATTTAAATACTACTTAATGTGTTTATTATTGACAGGGATATCATGATCATGGAACGCCTGGAAATATCAGGGAACATCGAAATTGTGATTTCCAGGACTGTAGAAGTCATGGTCATTTCTTTAGTCACTCATTTTTTGGGGTTATGTTTCCTGTAAAATATTGAATACAATTCCAACAATTGAAGAAGTAATGGAAAAGCCACGGAAAATGATTAATGTGGGAACTCTGTTTACATATATAAAAAAAAAAAAAAAATTCAATTTAAACTTGTACGATTGTATTTCAGCAGCAATAAAAGAATTATGTTAGTGGTTATCTCACATGAATGTGATTTAGATCATCTAATATGACATAATGGTGTCTTGAAGCCGGTCTGAAAGCAGTTTCCTTATGAACACACTTTCATATTCACACAGAAACACTGATGATCGACTGACAGGCCGCCGAAGCGCAGCAGCATCTGTCTGCCATTCCTCCAGTCGCCAGTCTTTATGCCCAATTAAAGTCACATGTTTGATTTTACCTCGAAACCCTTTGAGTTTTCTTATCGTCCTGGTGTTCTGTCTGAATGGCTCTTATCCGCTCCTCCCTTTGCTCTGTGATGAAAGACGAATCTTCACCCATCCGTCAAGCTCCGACTGACGCTTTGATCTGATAAAGGGATTCCATTTGCTCACGTCACATTCTGTGTCCTTCTTCTGTGAATCACCTGCAGTGTCTTGTTGTTTATTTCAGGTTCATTGTGGAGATTTTGGTTAGAGGTGATTGTAATAAATGTAAATAAATCGACTTTAGACCTTGTTCATTTCTTTTTACTCTCTAGAAGGATGAGTCTGTTTGCCCCTGTATAATAATACACATACAGTGATTTTATAGCTGTATTATTGGTCTTAGTGGGCGTTCAACTGCTGGCTGAAGTAATGTTATTGTAAACTGCACAACTGGCCATAACTTTGGAAAATAATTTTAAAAAATATTCTGAAAATGTTTTCTGCAGAATCCAGTCATAAAAATGGAATTTACTGTATAACGTAGAATGTCACGTAATTGAGAAATGTTTTATGGATAAATCAAGGGCTGCACAAAGCTCTTCATAGCAACCCGCCAAAATAAAAGTTCAGAAAACTATCTGCAGATACACACACAAACTCACGGCTCTTCACCGCAACCCACCAAAATAAAAGTTCAGAAAACTACCTGCAGATACACACACAAACTCACAGATCTTCACCGCAACCCGCCAAAATAAAAGTTCAGAAAACTATCAGGAGATACACACACAAACTCACGGCTCTTCACCGCAACCCGCCAAAATAAAAGTTCAGAAAACTATCTGCAGATACACACACAAACTCACGGCTCTTCACCACAACCCGCCAAAATAAAAGTTCAGAAAACTATCGGGAGATACACACACAAACTCACAGCTCTTCACCGCAACCCGCCAAAATAAAAGTTCAGAAAACTATCGGGAGATACACACACAAGCTCACGGCTCTTCACCGCAACCCGCCAAAATAAAAGTTCAGAAAACTATCGGGAGATACACACACAAACTCACGGCTCTTCACCGCAACCCGCCAAAATAAAAGTTCAGAAAACTATCTGCAGATACACACACAAACTCACAGCTCTTCACCGCAACCCGCCAAAATAAAAGTTCAGAAAACTATCGGGAGATACACACACAAACTCACGGCTCTTCACCGCAACCCGCCAAAATAAAAGTTCAGAAAACTATCGGGAGATACACACACAAACTCACAGATCTTCACCGCAACCCGCCAAAATAAAAGTTCAGAAAACTATCTGCAGATACACACACAAACTCACGGCTCTTAACCGCAACCCGCCAAAATAAAAGTTCAGAAAACTATCTGCAGATACACACACACAAACTCATGGCTCTTCACCACAACCCGCCAAAATAAAAGTTCAGAAAACTATCTGCAGATACACACACAAACTCACGGCTCTTCACCGCAACCTGCCAAAATAAAAGTTCAGAAAACTATCGGGAGATACACACACAAACTCACGGCTCTTCACCGCAACCTGCCAAAATAAAAGTTCAGAAAACTATCGGGAGATACACACACAAACTCACGGCTCTTCACCGCAACCTGCCAAAATAAAAGTTCAGAAAACTATCGGGAGATACACACACAAACTCACGGCTCTTCACCGCAACCTGCCAAAATAAAAGTTCAGAAAACTATCGGGAGATACACGCACACAAACTCACGGCTCTTCACTGCAACCCGCCAAAATAAAAGTTCAGAAAACTATCTGCAGATACACACACAAACTCACGGCTCTTAACCGCAACCCGCCAAAATAAAAGTTCAGAAAACTATCGGGAGATACACACACAAACTCACGGCTCTTCACTGCAACCCGCCAAAATAAAAGTTCAGTTTAACTTGAAGAAATTAGTACAGAAATATATTACTTTTATACAGCAGAAAGCACTTTTCAAAGTAAAAAAATAACAAAATAATAATAAATAATAATACCATTGCATCGCTGCTCATTTGCATAGTCAAATTTCTCTCAACTTTGCGTCACTGGACACGCCCACTTCACATTTGTCATTGCTTTTAAACAATTACTCTTAAAAAAATAAAGGTTCCAAAAGGTTTTTTTTTTTTTGGTTTTTTTTTTTTTTGCAACGATGCCATAGAAGAACCATTTTTGGTTCCTCAAAGAACCTTTAAGTGATCAGTTCTTGAAAGAACCATTTTTTTTTTTTTTTAACCTTTAGATTCTGTGGATGTTAACGGTTCTTCATGGAACCATCAATGCCAATAAATAACCTTGATATTTTAGGGTGGAGAATCACCAACTCTCATCGAAAGTGACTTTCAGATGCTTCGTCACTGTATTGTGTGTGAACGTCTCCTTTAAACCGCAGCAGTTACACAGAGGACTGCCAGTCACTCTCTCCACATACAAAAATAGAGCTTTTAGTTTTGTTTGACAAGTGGCTTTTGTTGTAAGTGGTTCTGAAGGAGAGCGAAAGGGCACGTAAAAGCAGCTCTCAGAGATGAACGCTTAGAAACAGAGAGATTGACTGCTGACCTCAGGAACCGCCGGCAGTCAGCGCAGGTAAACCGTTTCACCGGCCCGAATGTTTAGTCTATTAGACATGAAAAGGTCAAAGAAGTCTGTGTGCCAAAGTACGAGTCCTGCTGCGCTGATGTCACATTCATGACTGAATGCTGATTGGACGTGCCGTTGTCAAGGTTACAGTCGTGTTCTGTGCTTCATGAGTGTTGGTTTTGAGGGTCACGCAGGGGTCACGGCCGGTGTTTGTCACATTATGATCCCACACAGCTGTATGTTCACGCCGCCCTCCTTGTTTCACCCTCTTCATCCCGTTTTCATCTCCCTCACTAACACACACTCATCTCAGTTCCTGAAGAGTGTTCCCATTGTGATTTGACAGCTATGATAGGGTTGAGAGGCGGCAAGTACCTTTGCATGGAAGGTTTCCATGGTAACAGAGCATTTCTCCACCGACGTACAGTATATTCCAAACAGTAAACAAAAATTATGACATTCCATCTCTCACTCATGCAATATGCAAACACACACACACACACACACTCTCTTACAAACACACACACCCACACACTCTTACAAACACACACACACTCTCTTACAAACACACACACACACACACACTCTCTTACAAACACACACACCCACACACTCTTATCCCCGCTGATTTTCAAGCAGAAGCTTTTATTCATTTGAATATTTATAAAACTCATTGTTATACATTTGATACATCCTGATTATACATTTGTATGCACATAATCTGCTGTAGTTTGATTGAGTGTGTTTACATAATAGGCTGACATACTGATTTGTGACCATGTACTGTGATTTAACCATGATTTTACTGGACTCATGACAGTAACGTTAGATTGTAATGCTGATTTGCTGCTCAAGAAACATTTCTGATTATTATCATTTTTATGTTGAAAACAGTTGTGCTGATTCATATTTCTCAAAGACTTCTTTTTCAGTACTATTTACAAGCATTATATGAGAACTGCAGCACAAAATGCAAGTTTTCCCCCGTAAATCTCAAGGTTACTAGTTGCCTGAGTTCCTGCTAGTTTAGTAAACATGCTGGTTCTCTAGGAAAGCTGTTTATTGGCAGTCATACTGGCCTCTAGTGGCTGCTTCCACTGCAACACAGTACATGATTTCCCTACCGGAAACACGAATGCTTCATCTGATTCACTGTAAGCAGAAACTCTGATACGAGAGACGGCGATTAATTGATCTGTGATGCTGTAAAGAGTGTGTGAGTCACAGATCAGACTGTTCGTTCACAATAATTACACTCTTACACTGAGACAGAGAGATTCAGAGCACACACACACACACACATTTCCACAGCACTCCTAACCCAGTCCTCTCTCCGTCTGTTGTGTGTGTGTGTGTGTGTGTGTGTGGTGAATCTGGTCACAGACGCTCAAGGCTACAGATGCATCCATCAGAAACATGAGCTCTCTCACTACAGCTACATCCTGTGACCTCTGACCCCTCTGACCCCTGTGACACATGCAGATCAGCAGCATCTCATGTGGGGATTGATGCCCTTTACTGGGCCTGTTTTCTTTCTTCTTTTGTTAATCAAAATGTGTGTTTATAGACACATATCAAATATACTATTCTGTAGATGGGTTTTTATAAAACATCAGTCCTTATCCTTAAAATATGAGCTTCAGCCACTGAAATATGTATATATGATATGTGTATGTGTGTGTGTGTATATATATATATATATATATATATATACACACACACACAGGGCCTAAAATTAACACTCGCTAAGTGCCAAATGCGAGTAAAAATCAATGTTGGTGAGTAAATGAAACGGTGTCAGTCGGCAGTTTTCCGATAACATTTTATGAATTGCAGTGCAATGTTGTGAGAACATGAACGTGAACAAATGTGAACTCGGGACAGTTGACGGGCCAGTGTTGTATCATCACGAAAGTTTAAGCTTTACCAATTTAAATATTCAAGCTCAAGAAGACGAAAAATATAACTCAATTCGTTACTCGCGCGCTGTGTGGGAAGTTTAAAACATCCGAAGCGCAGCGCGTGAATACTAAATTGAGCTCTCTTTTACATCATCTTGCACTTTAATGGACAAATTCACACACCAAAAATGAATTAAAAAAGAATCGGCAAGTATCCCAGTAAACACAGTCAGTCACGTTTTAAGTGAACGTAAACAGTAGTGAAAGTAAACGCATGTGTACAGTATGTAGGCTAACAGTATATTGTGCTGTACATGAGCTGTCATACGTAGTGCAGCAGGAATCAGAGTTCACTGATCACATGACAAGATGACTGACGAGACCATGGCAGAAGAGTCGCTGCACAACAGTCTAAGTGTCTGATAAATGTCTTTTCTTGTAGAATGTGCGACTCAGTAATTAAATTAAAATAATTACTCAATTTCACTGGATATTCACATCTAAAGCTATTGTACAGTCAGCCGGACATTATCACAAAATAAACTCTTGACAGGATGATCAGGAACCGACATCGAGCAGATCATTTTATAAAATAATCAAAATATTTAAAATGTAGTTTTAATTGAAATAATTTTTATTTCTTATAATGGTGATTTTTATAAACGTGTATATATTTAATCTTTTTTATATATATTTATTTCACTACTCAGTATTGAAATCTCATGTACATGATCTATTGACATGGCAGAGATGGTTATTGACTGAAATGTTAAAATGGCCAGATATAATGTGTACTGTAATGTCCAGCTGTGGCGTCTCAGATCTGCAGTGTTTGTTCAGTGGTGTGAAGCAGCATCGGTCCAGAGCTCTCACAGATAGCAGTGTTTGTTCAGGCTCCTGTCTGCATCTGTCCCATGTCTCTGTGTTTAGATTCCTCCTGCACAGATAGAGCTCAGGCTCTTGAAGTGATGCTGTCGGTCAGTCAGTCAGACAGACATGTTTCCACTCTCATTCTCTTCCCTTCTTGTTGCATGTCTGTGTGTTGTGTTTGATTGCACAATTTGTTTTCCTTGGATCGTTGTAGGTGAGAGACCTGCGGTCCCAATCCGACCCGCTCATGTTCCCCTCGTCTGCACGAGGGTTTTCAGTTGAGATGTTTTATGAAGTGTCCGTCTCGTCTGAAGCTCCTCTCATTACATGGAGGATGAGCTTCAATCCCTCAGGCGCGCACATATACTTCATTCGATTGAGTTACGGCCAGGAGGGAGTTTCTGCTCAATAAAACACAAAGCTCAATGAGTGGATTGCTGGTCTTACAAGGTCATGCTGGGAATTTTCTTCAAAAAACTATTTCTGGAGAGCAGAGACATGCTAGAGGAGTTACAGGTCACCTGTGGATTTTAGTGAAGTACAGAAACAGAAAAGAGAAATAAAAAATGGAATTATATATATATATATATATATATATATATATATATAAAATTTAAAATATTATATATGAAAATATTTCAGTGGAATTTGTGGTGAAAAACTACATTACCCATGACGCTATGCAGAAAATTACACCAATCAGAGTCAAAATAAGTGAAACGCGACAAAATAGCTCGTTAGCTCCGCCCACTCCCATGAAGCACTACGAATTATGTAACCAAGTCTCCTCATGCTCTCAAAATACTGAAATATTTGTATATGTATGCATATTTTGCAATAAACGCAAAATATATTGTTTTTATGTAAATAATCAACATTTTTAAATGAATATTTTTATATTTTGCCATCATTTTTAATTCAGTTATGCTGTTTGCAGTGTTTCATGGGATTGTAGTTCTTTCCCTCACTAAAGCCGTTAAGTTCACAGTCTTGTACCTTTTGTATTTTTGTGATGTTATGATTCTGTTATGTTTTTTTTTTTTTTTTCTCTGTTTATATATGTCTATTGCTTTGGCAATATTGTGCTATTTCAAACCAATTTTTGAAATTTCATGCCAATAAAGCTCATTTGAATTGAATCGAATTGAACTGATTCACCTCGTAGTGGATTTGGTTCATGGGTTATAATGCTTTATCAAAGACTTTATTAAAATCCCAATCGGAGAAATAAATGGAAAAATACTCCCAGAACCAATGCCTCTGAAAAAGTTTGCGGCTGCTACTGCACTCTATTATAATATTTGCTGTTTCCCTCCTGTTACAGTGCAGTTTGACGGTGTGGAAAAGTCCCGGATGTCTCCCACTAAAGATCTGAAGTCTCGTCCGCTTCAGCGACACTCCAGCGGCTGCCTGGTCAGCACTAAGATGAGCTCTCTGGACCCGAGCAGCCCGAGCGTGGGCGAGCGCATCGACCCCTCCATGCCTCTGGAGAGCCAGTTGTGAGTTCGGCACGTCTGATTCGGAGTGGTTTATTTAAGTGTGATGCTCTTTCTCTTACACCGTCTCTCGTTCACAGCTGGTATCACGGAGCGATTAGCCGGACTGACGCCGAGTCTCTGCTGAGGTTGTGTAAAGAGGCCAGTTATCTGGTGAGAAACAGTGAGACCAGTAAGAATGACTTCTCCCTCTCGCTCAAGTAAGAGTCTCACCGACACACACATCTATATTCACATACACACACATACTCACAATACACACACACACACTCACACACACACACTCTCACACACTTGTGTGCTCCATCAGATTGTGTAGTTTTATTAGTATCTTGCATCTGTTATTCCCCCGCATCACTTCCTGTCCTCTTGCAATAAAAGCAGCAGAAAGGTCAAAAATAAATAAGTCACTTATTCCAAAGAAAAAAATCTCTCCTGCATCTTTTCCGCTTCTCAGCATGAGCTCATCTCATGTAAGTCATCCTGCGCTGACGTGTGATTTTCTCCAGCGTGGAGCGCCGTCACCTCTTAACCCTTCACACGCTCAAACCTCCATCAGTCCTTCACACCGCTAACCTTTTCACCGTGCCGCAGACGCTGACGTGCCCCGGCACACAGTAATGCAGACTGACGCGGCCACGGCTCTTTTGGGCGGGTGAAGCTCAGGGGAGCAGCGGGATGTACGGAGCGGTGCGGAAGGACCTGTGATTGAATCGCTCTGCTCTGACATTTTACAAAGCCAGTGTGAGCATGAAGTGACTTCTTCACCTTTAGAGCGGTCTACTCTCATCAGCTCAGAGAGACTCGTGTGCTCTGAAGGTCAGTGAAGTCACGCGGTGGAGACCTTCTCTGAGTTATCAGCGTGTGTTCCCGTGTTTGGAGCAGAACGAGCAGAGATTTGTGCAACTCATTCTACATAAACTCGTTGTGTTTTTACACTCAGATGTGTGTCGTTTGAGTTGTAACGTTGCCTAAATAGTCCTGTTTTTTTTTTGTTTTTTTTCTGTCAGTGTTGTGAAAAATTCAGCACTGAGGAATTGGCTCCGTTTTAACTCATAAATGTGAATCTGAATCGAAATTACAGGAAGATAAATTTACTGAACTTCAGTTAATAGAAAATCAAATTGAAATTCAACCAGCGTTACATCTAGCTTAATCTACAAAAGAAAGGATGCATGAATAAATATGAATGAATGAATGAATAAATGAATAAATAAATAGACGAACAAATGAACAAGTGAATGAATGCATAAATAAAAAGAATAAATAAAAATGAATGAATGAATACTTGAATATGCAAATGAACAAATACTTGAATATATGAATGAACGAATGAACGAATGAACAAATGAATGAATGAATGAATGAACGAATACATAAATGGCTATAAATGAATGAATAAAATGAATGAATGAATACTTGAATATACAAATGAATGAATGAACGAATACATAAATGACTATAAATGAATGAATGAATGGATGAATGAATAATTACTTGAATATATCAGTAAATGAATGAATGAATGAATGAATGAATGGATAAAAGACTATAAATGAATGAATTGAATGAATGAATGAATGGATGAATGAAAACAATACATAAATGACTATAAACGTATGAATAAAATGAGTGAGTGAATGAATGAATAAATACTTAAATATATGAATGAATGAATAAATGAATGAATGAATATATAACTATATAAGTAAATGAATGAATAAATAAATATGACTGAATGAATGAATACATAAATATGTAAATAAATTAATGAATACGTAAAATTGATGAATAAATGAATACAATAAACAAATACATACATAAATATATAAATAAATATGACTGAATGAATGAATGAATGAACAATACATGAATATATAAATACATGAATGAATAAATTAAATGAAAAAATTAAACAAATACATAAATAAATATATGAATGAATGAATGAATGAATGGATGAACGAATACATAACTATAAATGAATGAAATAAATTATTAAATAAATATGAATGAATGAATGATTACATAAATATATAAGTTAATTAATAAGTAAAATGAATGACTAAATGAATACAATAAACAAATAATACATAAATATATAAATGAATATGAATTAATGAACAATACATGAATATATAAATACATGAACAAATAAATGAATAAATTAAACAAATAATAAATAAATATATAAATGAATGAATGAATAAATGAATGAATAAAATGAATAAAATGAATAAATAAAATTAAATTAATGAATGAATTCAGCTAAAATTTAGCTGGAATTCTCAATTCAATTCTAAATGGTGCGCAAACGCTGATTATTGTTTCGTTGTGTGTTAGATGAATATTTTTAATGCAGAAATGTGTTATTTGAGCTGTACTGTCATATATATGATGATTTCAGTGGTGAAATCTAAACGTAACTCCTAAATCCTTCCCTGCTAATCAACAGCTGTGAATAGAGTTTAACTTGAATTGAACCTGGAACATTTCTTTAACACCCAGTGAATCACATGTTGGACCGAATCATTTGTTGAGGACCATGAGAGAGAAGAAGAGCGAGCTGAGCGGACTGTCATGGCTGGTTTGTGTGCAGGTTTACTGCTGCTGTATCATGATTCCCTCACTGGTGTTGTGCTAAACCAGACCTGACAGCATGTAGAAACCTTTGCTTTTAAACACAGTCCGTCCGCAGAGACTCTTACATGCAAACGATCCGAATCTGCTGAAATATTAATGCCACTATGAAGCGCTGCTGCCTGTGCTCGGCATCACTGATCAGGATTTCAACTAGTTTATGATGAAACCTCTCTTTGATTGTTTTATAAAACATTTGTTTCATCTATTAATCTTCTAAAAGATGATACCATGTTGCTAAGTTAATAAGACAGTACAAAACCACACACAAATATAGGGTATTTTACAAATATAATATATTTGAAGTAGGTTGAACTGCCTTTGTTGATGCTTCTTGTGTTGAATGATATCTAAGTCTTTGCATGATGCAATCGATTCAAGAATCGATTCTGAACTGAAACTGAAGTGTTTGGTTTCTGACCAATCACAGCAGACTGGGCCGTCTGACCAATCAGAGCAGAGCAGCTCTCAGAAAGGCGGGGTTTAGAGAAACCGAATCCTTGATCGAAGCGTTTCAGACACTGAGAGAAAAGAGCTGATGCTGCAGTGGATATTGTGAGAAAATTAAAGTGTTTTTTTGACCTTGGATGAATGTAAATGTGTTGTAGGAGACTCCAAAACAGAAGTATAGCATAATAGTGGCACTTTAAGTGCAGTCTAGGTGTGCTGCTCACATGGAGCAGAGCGTTTGTCTAATCAGATTTGTGGCTCAGAGCATAAGTGATATGAATGAGTCCAGTCTCTTAAAGATCTTTAAAGGCAAAGAGGCTTTAGTGCTGCCCTGCTTTATGGACGGAGGAAGACAGAAAATGGCTGAAGGGAGTGAAATAAATCTCCTCTGAATGGAGGGAGAGTAAAAGTTTATGAATTAACAGTGCGCTAATGTGCATCCTCACCAGGACCGCGAGCCGTGTGAGGAAATGGAGAACGGGTCTCTGCTGAAGTGCACTCTTTGGGCTTGTAATTTAAAAACACATGATAAAACTGAGCTCTCATCTGCTGTTTCTGCTCATCTCATGTACAGTAAAATCACCAGCAGGTTATCAGCTTCCACAGAGTTACCTTTCTATCACATCAATCTTCTCAGGTTTAATTAACATCTGAGGTTTTGCTCTGTACGTTAATAAAGGCTGTATTTTAAAGAAATGCTCTGGGTGAAATACAAGTAAAGTTGTTTTATATATATTGCCAAAAGTAGGGGTGTAAATCGGACAGTTCGTCACGATTCGATACAATATCGATTCTCATAGCCAGCGATACGATATTTTCCAATACCTCAAAAAGTTTTGCAATACGATTCGATTCAGGGGTATATCGATCAATATTTCGATATTATGCTATTATGTGCCTATTTTACACTACCAGTTACATTTTTATTAACTCACAACTGCAACCAAATTATATAACACAAACAATTATTTTAAAATTTCACATCCTGCACCCTGATTGGGACATCCACAAATAAAAAATTCACACAGTAATCTAATGACAGCTTATGACATGACAACAGCCAAGAAAGTATTTTAGTTCTGTGCTAAAATGTGTAATGTCAAAAAACTGATAAACAAGGAAATGTTGTATATATTGTGTATATAGGCCTATATTCTATAAAATTAAAAGACATTTCTTTTAAATGTATAGCGCAGCTTTTTAATGAAGCAACAACATATTATAGGTAGGACAGAACAAGACAGGCTATTAATATTCTTTCATTGTGCAAAAGTATTATAAAGGCTCCAATACAGAGCGGCACAATGCACTTATGCGCATCCCGTGTGCAGAATGATGCGCTTGAAGCAACACAGAGTCACAGCGCGCAGCACTCCTACGCAGCAGTTTATTGATCATTTTCTTTTAACAGTTTTAATTTCAGTTACTGTGTGTGTGAAGATCGATTCATAGCGCTCTGTTCTCCAGTGTTGTGCTCTAACTAACAGACACTGTTTGAGATGTGAGCGCGCTGCTTTTTGCAAGGCTTTAAACACGAGCACATTATAAACTTTCGTGAAGATTCAGCACTGGCTCGATCGGGACAAAGACAGTTCCATCTACTGTCCCGAGCGTCTTTCACAAGTTCTGAAAGGTAGTTTAAACGAGAATGCACACGTTGGCGATAATGCATAGACTGACATTGTGTGAAAATGTGGAGAGTGTTGAAACAAAGGTGCCTCTATAAAATAGCCCACAGGTATCGATTCTTTACACGTTGCATCGATGCATCGTATCGTTAGACATTAGATCGATGTATCGATCTATATCGATGTATTGTTACACCCCTAGCCAAAAGTATTGGGACACCCCTCCAAATCATTGAATTCAGGTGTTCCAATCACTTCCATGGCCACAGGTGTATAAAATCAAGCACCTAGGCATGCAGACTGCTTCTACAAACATATGTGAAAGAATGGGTCGCTCTCAGGAGCTCAGTGAATTCAAGCGTGGTACCGTGATAGGTTGCCTCCTGCGCAATAAGTCCATTCGTGAAATTTCCTCACTACTAAATATTCCACGGTCAACGGTTAGTGGTATCATAACAAAGTGGAAGCAATTGGGAACAACAGCAACTCAGCCACGAAGTGGTAGGCCACGTAAAATCACAGAGCGGGGTCAGCGCATGCTGAGGCTCACAGTGCGCAGAAGTCGCAGAGTCAATAGCTACAGACCTCCAAACTTCGTGTGGCCTTCAGATTAGCTCAAGGACAGTGCGTAGAGAGCTTCATGGAATGGGTTTCCATGGCCGAGCAGCTGCATCCAAGCCTTACATCATCGAGTGCAATGCAAAGCGTCGGATGCAGTGGTGTAAAGCACGCCGCCACTGGACTCTAGAGCAGAGGAGACATGTTCTCTGGAGTGACGAATCACGCTTCTCTGTCTGGCAATCCGATGGATGAGTCTGGGTTTGGCGGTTTTCAGGAGAATGGTACTTGCCTGACTGCATTGTGCCAAGTGTGAAGTTTGGTGGAGGGGGATTATGGTGTGGGGTTGTTTTTCAGGGGTTGGGCTTGACCCTTAGTTCCACTGAAAGGAACTCTTAATGCTTCAGAATACCAAGACATTTTGGACAATCTCATGCTCCCAACTTTGTGGGAACAGTTTGGGGATGGCCCCTTCCTGTTCCAACATGACTGCGCACCAGTGCACAAAGCAAGGTCCATAAAGACATGGATGAGCGAGTTTGGTGTGGAGGAACTTGACTGACCTGCACAGAGTCCTGACCTCAACCCGACAGAACACCTTTGGGATGAATTAGAGTGGAGACTGCGAGCCAGGCCTTCTCGTCCAACATCACTGCCTGACCTCACAAATGCGCTTTTAGAAGAATGGTCAAAAATTCCCATAAACACACTCCTAAACCTAGTGGAAAGCCTTCCCAGAAGAGTCGAAGCTGTTATAGCTGCAAAGGGTGGGCCAACTCCATATTAAACCCTACGGATTAAGAATGGGATGTATACACTTATATACACTATATATATATATATATATATATATACAGTAGTGTCCAAAATATTTGCTACAATAAAATATACAAGCTACACATTTCTGTTTTTAAACCCTCTGGAATTGTAAGTGCATGAATGTGAAAACATATTTATTTGTTTCTACAAACTGACTGCAAAGTTGAAATCATTTTCTGTGGTTATGTTATCGACAGCATGTCAGCGGTTCTGTCAATAGTTCCTAACTCGCATTGAACCCAGAAGAGCCTTTTTAAAGATGGCTTTTAAGAACCAGCAGCAAAGGACAATTGAAAAGTGTAATCTTACGGTTCGGTGAGCGAAACGTGACTCTTTATGCAGTTAATGAGCCGAGCGCTACCAATATATTCACATATATATACAGTTACTGCACTGTGAATCATATAACACCATTGTCATGAACCGCAGTGAACCTTTCAGATCTATAAAGCGAAATGAATCCTTGGATTAAAAGGAAAAAGAATGGTTAAGTGTGCAGTGATAACAGCACAAAGGCGGTGGTGTCTCTTCTGTAACGCCTGAAAGACCGCTCTGTTTTGTTCATGTCGCTGATATGATAAGAGGAAAATCAAATCCTTAAGAGGAAGAGAATAGCGAGGTTCCAGGCGTCTCCTCAGGCCTCTCTCTGTGTGGACGGATGAGGGATTGATGACGAACGGCAGGGGCTTTTAGATGCTTTTAGCAGCGTCTTCTGTGTATCTGAGCTGAAGGGGCTCTCGGGGGTCCGTGGCAGCTCAAATGTTTTCTCATCTCTCCTAATGATGATGAAGAGTCGGGTAACGACAGGCAGATAATCATCCCAAGAGCAATGGGAGTCCTAAACGAAGATGGGTGGAGGAGATGGAGGAGTTGATTTATATTTAATGATCGCAAAGATAATTACTCTGATTGAAGGATATTCTTGCTTCCTGCTGGACCATCAGGTCTTGCCTCTCATTTACATAAAGTTCTCAAAGTTTTGATGATCTCACAGCTTGTCAATCCCCTTGAATGAGAAACACCGACTCACACGTATGCATTGTGCAGTAAATTATTAGGCTAAATTTAACATCACGTTTAGGCATGTATGGTTCACTATGTTATCTTTCACTTTTCATCGCCTGGCGCACCAGCGAGATCGCAGCCTTTACAAATGCAATTAAGTGATAAGTGAATTGTGGATTTTAAGATGGACTGGACTCTTTCTTTCCCTCAGTAGTGCTAAGAATAAAGCTGCAGAGACACAGACTGCAGGTTCAGAGTCAAGTAGCTGTTGCTTCATTGACGGCAATTAATGTGAAGCAAGTGTTATTAGCTGAAAAGCGCCTGCTAAATGCCAAACAGATTCCTTCAGTTTTTTCATCCTCTTTTCTACCGATAACCTAGTGATTAAACATCGCTGTCACTGAATGAAGTTTACAGCTGAATGGTTTCTTATTTATAGAGGGGAACACTCTCCTAAGAACTATATAAAATAAATAATAATAATAAACAAGTATAAAGGATTAGTTGACTTCTGAATTCAAATTTCCTGATAATTTACCCACCTCAATGTCATCCAAGATGTTCATGTCTTTCTTTCTTCAGTTGAAAAGAAATGAAGGTTTTTAAGGAAAACATTCCAGGATTTTTCTCCATATAGTGGACTTCACTGGGGTTCAACGGGTTGAAGGTCCAAATGTCAGTTTCAGTGCAGCTTCAAAGAGCTCTACACAATCCCAGACGAGGAATAAGGGTCTTATCTAGAGAAACCATCGGCCATTTTATAAAACACAATAAAATTTATATAGTTTTTAACCACAAATGCTCGTCTTGCACTGCTCTGCGAAGTCGACTATATATATACTTTCTATATATACTATATATACTTTCCACTATATGGAGAAAAATCCTGGAATGTTTTCCTCAAAAACCTTCATTTCTTTCCGACTGAAGAAAGAAAGACATGAACATCTTGGATGACATGGGGGTGAGTGAATTATCAGGAAATTTTCATTCTGAAGTGAACTAATCCTATAAAATTAATTTTATTATTAAATTTATTAAAATTCATTAGTTATATACATGATTTTTATTTTATTTTATTTTATTTTGACCCACTTAATTGTCTACTATTATGTACTAACATTTCAATTAATTATTTGATAAGATGCATTAATGTGTACATGTTATGTTGTACTATATTAAAAAATAAAAATAAAAAGACGCCTAATATGAGACATTTAATTTAATATTTTTTATTTTTCGTTTTACTTTTTATTTTATTTTTTTCATTTTGATTTATTATATTTTTATGTTTTCATTTTAGTATAATTTATTTTGTTTTTATTTTATTTTATTTTACTTTTATTTTGCTTTTTATTATATTATATTTTATTCTACTTTTTATTTATTTTATTTTTATATTTTCTAGTGTTAAGGCCCGTTCACACCAAGAACGATAACTATACTGATAACTATAACCATAACTATATCAGCGTCACATCAGCGCACGATATCGTTCTGTTTATTATAAACGCTTCAGTTTTGTCGTCTGTCGCTTTAAATGTTCAAGCTCTTTAAAGCAGGATGAATTCTGATTGGCTGTCAATATTTTTAGCGTTCATCAGCTGGAAAAATATTGCTCTGTTGTGCTCTGAACTCTGCTATTCTTTTACATTTAGAACAATTTTTAGAGCGATATCTTTATCGTTATAGACAGTTATTGTCCTTGGTGTGAACGGGCCTTGAATGCGCTGAATGCATATTGTTGCTGGTTGCCTGAGCATTGCTATATGGTTTCTAGTGTATTTTGGGCAGGTGCAAAGTGGTCACTTAAGTCAAAAGCCTCAATATGACATTCTGGTCACTACATATGATTAACTCTAATACTCAGCATTAGAACTGCCTCAACTCAGCATTACTAATAAACAGCACACAGCCACCAAAGCAACATTATATTCACACCTCAGAATATCACAGAGCATGTTTTCCTCGAGGTGTGCAGCTTCTCTCCGTCCTTGGCTTTTAATTTGCTTTGCATTCAGCGCCACTGTGAAACCCGACAGCATTTAAGAGGCTCTGCGGCCGCGTTCATTAAAGCTCGCGGGTCTCCAGCCCTACATTTCACTGCTACACGTGACGCGTTTGCCAATGAACCGACCGTGTATCATGAGAGCGCTGCTGTCTGACAACTAATCACATGTTGTTTTCTTCCCCTCTTCCCATTAACCTCCCTCTCTCTCTGTCTGGCTTTCTACCTTTATTATCTTTCAATAACCTTCTCCCTTCTGTCCTGTCTCTCTCTCACTCCAGGAGCAGTCAAGGTTTCATGCATATGAAGCTGTCCCGGACCAAAGACAATAAGTACATACTGGGTCAGAACAGCTGCCTGTTCGACAGCGTTCCCGAGATCATCCACTTCTACTCCAGTCGCAAACTGCCCATCAAAGGAGCCGAGCACATGTCCCTGCTGTACCCCGTGGCCATACGGACACTATAGTGGCAGGACAGATGAAGCAGACGTTGATAAACGCTGCAGATGAGGGTGTTTATTCAGCGTTTACAAGACCATCAAGGAACTGAAGTGCTACTGAGATCCCAAAGGCAAAAAGGGAGATTCCCGGGAGCCTCGACCGTACAGAGGAAAACAGCGTTACGTACTCGGAAATGCCTTCTTTGTGATTCCAGACCTGTTTTCTCCCTTTTTGCTCACATAAGAGGATCTTTAGTCTTAGACCTGCACCCACACTTTATGAATCGGCATCATCCTCCGCTGTACAGAAACTTTAACTCCATCGCTCTGACTTTCACATTTGGATGTTTATCACACCGATTCTCAAAACACATCAGCTTTCTGGAGCATTGAAACGTCACCGTTCCTATAACTGGAAGTGAACAATATGGAAGCTTGTTTCCACCACTAAATAAAAAAATAAAAAAGGTAATTGTGACTTTTTAACTCACAATTCTGACTTTATAACTCACAATTCTGACTTTATAACGTAATTCTGACTTTATAACTCGCAATTCTGACTTTATAACACAATTCTGACTTTCTAAATCAATTCTGACTTTATAACTCAATTCTGACTTTATAACGCAATTCTGACTTTATAACTCGCAATTCTGACTTTATATCTCACAATTCTGACTTTATAACTCTCAATTCTGACATTATAACTCACAATTCTGACTTTATAACTCTCAATTCTGACTTTATAACGTAATTCTGACTTTATATCTCGCAATTCTGACTTTATAACTCACAATTCTGACTTTATAACACGTAATTCTGACTTTATATCACGTAATTCTGACTTTATAACTCACAATTCTGACTTTATAACTCACAATTCTGACTTTATAACACGTAATTCTGACTTTATAACGTAATTCTGACTTTATAACGTAATTCTGACTTTATAACTCACAATTCTGACTTTATAACTCGCAATTCTGACTTTATAACGTAATTCTAACTTTATATCACACAATTCTGACTTTATAACTCGCAATTCTGACTTTAAAACTCGCAATTCTGACTTTATATCTCGCAATTCTGACTTTATAACTCGCAATTCTGACTTTATAACTCAATTCTGACTTTATAACACAATTCTGACTTTATAACACAATTCTGACTTTATAACTCAATTCTCACTTTATAACTCGCAATTCTGACTTTATAACTCAATTCTGACTTTATAATGCAATTCTGACTTTATAACTCGCAATTCTGACTTTATATCACGCAATTCTGAGAAAAAAGTGAGAATTGCGAAAAAAAAAAAGTCAGAATTGCGAGATATAAATTTGCAATTCTGACTTTTTTCTTGCAATTGCAAGTTTATATCACGCAATTCTGACTTTATAACTCGCAATTGTAAGTTTATATCGCATTTCTGAGAGAAAAAAAACTGTGAGATAAAAAGTTGCAATTACCTTTTTGATTTTTTATTTCATGGCAGAAACAAGCTTCCATAGAACAAAGACACTGAATCATGCTTTTAATTACCCAGTCCTCCTCGTCTAGACTTTCTGTGACGATATTGTTGTCTCAACATACAAAGTCAGTTGGGTTTGGTGGAAAATCAATCGTTGAACATGAACATTTTCAGAAAAATACAGAAATGCAGAAGACTGAAACAGAGCATTCTGCCATATTCCAGTTAGACTCACAGATGTGAAGAGAGTAATTGATTTCATTTAGTCCCTTAAAATCGGTAATAACAAGACTCTGTGGAGGAGAAGAGATGGATGGTGCCATTTAAGTGTACTTGGACAGGGCCGCTATGCAGATAATGTAGTACACTTGATTTACTGCCTGCAGTAGGTGTGTGTGTGTGTGTGTGTGTGTGTGTGTGTGTGTGTGTGTGTGTTTCTGAAGCATGAAAACGGACCTTTTAATTTAAAGATTCAAAAAAGAGTCACTTTATACTGAACCAGAGTTTAGGATGATCTTGACCAAGGAGAATGAAATATGCCTGTATTGTCTACCTCAGAAAATCAATTTCATTCATCCATCCGCCGATCGATAAGGTACAGTGACGTCGCAGATATCGATTGGTTTGACTCTTCCCGTTCTGCCGTCTCAAATTCCCACCAAATTTTGCCTTTTGGTTTAAGAATAGCTTCTTCTTTAGTTGAACGCAATCAAAAGCCGTTCCGTTGGTGTGTTTGAGCTTCATTTCTATGGAAAGTCACTCTATGCTGTTGTTGACTCTGTTTGCTTAATGCCTTATACTGTAAATGCATGGTTTAAAAAGAGAAAACAAGTAGAGAATGTCAAGCTGATGTTCTGCTCTCAATGAATGTTTTGTGGCTGTAATTTATTATGGAGAAAAACAAATAATACTATTGTGTGTGTGTGTGTGAGGCTCGTATATCTGACCTTATGTTTGATCCCTGATACTCTGATTGGAAGACTGTTTGCCATGGAAACCGTTTAGAGCAGTTCAGCCAATCAGATGGCGGATCTGCCCTGACCCTTCCTCTGACCTCTGGTTTTCCTCATCTCCGTCATCCAGCAGTTTCTTTTGTGTTGTTGTTTTTTCCCTCTCAGTGTCTTTGTTAAACCATGATACACAGTGGTACAGATGAAAAGCGTGTGTGATTGGATTACATTCATTCCTTGTGCTGCTGTGTTGTTTTCAGTGCTACAACCAAGACTTTTATTTTGTTGTTTTTTCCTTTATCATTTCCTCTCTGACACCTTTTGAGATCTTTCTGTCCTTAAAGGGACGGTTCACCCCCCAATAATGAGAATTGTCATCATTGACTCACCTAATGCCATTATTAAATACATAAAAAGTATATCATCATAATTCTAATCTTACATCTGCTAAAAGTGAATTTTGTCACCAACATACACATACATACTCAACTGTTCAAGTGTTTGGGGTCGGTATGATTTGTAATGCTTTTGAAAGAGTCTCTTCTGCTCACCAAGGCTGCATTTATTTGATCAAAAATACAGTAAAATTCAGTAAAATGTGAAATATTATTCCAATGTAAAACAGCTGTTTTCTATGTGAATATATAGTAAAGTGTAATTTATTCCAGTGATCAAAGCTGAATTTTCAGCATCATTACTCCAGACTTCAGTGTCACATGATCCTTCAGAAATCATTCTAATATGATGATTTGATGCTCAAGAAACATTTATGATTATTATAAATTTTTCAGGATTGTTTAATGAATAGAAAGTCGGAAAGAACAGCATTTATTTGAAATAGAAATCTTTTGTAATGGTATAAATGCATTTACTGTCACTTTTGATCAGTTTAATGCATCCTTGATGAATAAAAATATACATCTTTCAAAAAAAAAAAAAAAAATCATACAAATGGTGTGACCTGAAAGCTACTGGACTAAAAGCCAAAAAAAACAAACAAACAAACAAAAAAAACAGAAAACAACAAAAATTTGGCATATCAAGATCAATTGCATCACAAGAATTAAGAGCAATGTTTGAAATGACATCACGATGAGGAAATAACACCAGCATTTTTTTCTGAAATATCCCTTTACAAAAGGATTGATGTAAATCTGCATGGAAATCAAAGGTGCTCAACATTTATTCTGAACCCCAATGTACTGAAATGTGAGACTCAACGCTCTTGATAGCCTCTCATTGTTAACTGGCGTATGTATTTTCCCATCATTCTGTTCAATCACACCTGAAGACTGTTCAGAGAGTCGGCGTCTGTCAGTGGAAACATGCAGCGAGCAGCGGTCATCACACCGACACACTTCACTGGAGGAGAGATGAATGTACGTGGAAAAGAGAGAAACAAAGAAGATCTGATGATGTTTCATCAATGATCTCAGTGCTGATTGATTGTAATGACTTCCTACAGGAATCACTGCAGTATTTGGACATCTAAGCCACAATATCATCACATTATACAACATAATATCAGCCAAGTGGAGTTTATTTTAAAGAAAGATATCACATGCTCACGCTTTAAGTTCACAAAAGTTGTAAAACACCAGATATGTCATTTTAAATGAAGAAATTAGACACTTTCTGGTTGTCAAATGTTAGTAGATCGTGTTCATAGTTACGAAAGATTTGTGTGAAATCACCGAAACACCAAACGACTCACTCGAGAATGAATCTTTTTCGGTTCAGTAACATTTATACGTTTTAAAGTGTGGCTCATGTGTCCAAAACGTTATTTAAAGGGATTTAAAATACAGATTATTGGTCAGTAAACATTCAGTTTTAAAGTAACATTTCTGAAGAGATCAGGCATATTAGAGATGAGTGAGATGATATGAAAGTGTAAAATAAATGAGTAAAAGAGCTGGAGATCTGGAGAAAAGAGGACAGATGTGAAGAGTGAAGGATGAGTGAATTAATGTAGTCAGTGAGATTCATTTACACTTCACTCCGTCCCTGAGGAGGTCTGAGTCTCTCCGCATGTGATGACGTGTGTACTAGTAAAGGAGCTGTGTGTGTGTGTGTGTGTGTGTGTGTGTGTGAGAGAGAGAGAGAGAGAGAGAGAGAGTTTGAAATGTGTTTGTGTACATTTTCTTCATATCTGTACAGTTCCTCTCCATCAAATGTATATACTGAATGTATTGTTTGGGGACGTAGAGCCTTTGAGATTCTGACAAATAAAGTTTATGGTTCTACCTTAAGCAGGTGTTCAGTTCTGTCAATTAATGCTTGTATCTGGAGACAAAAACAGCAAACTCTTTTTACTTGATGTCTTTTGTTATGGCATCATATCTGCATGGATATTAATTCATATATATATATATATATATATTTAAATATACACCGATCAGGCATAACATTATGACCACCTTCCTAATATTGTGTTGGTCCCCCTTTTGCTGCCAAAACAGCCCTGACCCGTCGAGGCATGGACTCCTCTAGACCCTTGAAGGTGTGCTGTGGTATCTGGACCAAGATGTTAGCAGCAGATCCTTTAAGTCCTGTAAGATGCGAGGTGCCATGTGTTCCCCAGGTAAGCGACGCACACGCACCCGGCCATCCACATGATGTAAAAGAAAACGTGATTCATCAGACCAGGCCACCATTGCTCCGTGGTCCAGTTCTGATGCTCACGTGTCCACTGTTGGCTCTTTCGGCGGTGGACGGGTCAGCATGGGCACCCTGACTGGTCTGTGTCTATGCAGCCCCATACGCAACAAACTGATGCACTGGGTATTCTGACACCTTCTATCAGAACCAGCATTAACTTCTTGAGCAATTTGAGCTCCAGTAGCTCGTCTGTTGGATCGGACCACACGGGCCAGCCTTCGCTCCCTACGTGCATCAATGAGCCTTGGCCGCCCATGACCCTGTCACCGGTTCACGGACCACTTTTGATAGATACTGACCACTGCAGACCGGGAACACCCCACAAGAGCTGCAGTTTTGGAGATGCTCTGACCCAGTCGTCTAGCCATCACAATTTGGTCCTTGTCAAACTCGCTCAAATCCTTACGCTTGCCCATTTTTCCTGCTTCTAACACATCAACTTTGAGGACAAAATGTTCACTTGCTGCCTAATATATCCACCCATTAACAGGTGCCGTGATGAAGAGATGATCAGTGTTATTCACTTCACCTGTCAGTGCTCATGTTATGCCTGATCGGTGTGTGTGTGTGTGTGTATATATATATATATGGATATGTATGTATTATATTTTATATTTATTCTTTTTATTTGTTTTTTCTTTTTATTTATGTATTATTTTTTCCTCATTTATTTTGAACAAATACTTGACCTTTCTTTTTTTTAACATCTGAATTTTTAGGATAATATGTGAATTCATGTATAAAGGCATAATTTGTTGTGCTGTAGTTGTTGAATATTTCTTTTTCACAGTTTTTACACACTTTCCCCCTTTTAATTGCTGCTCACATTAACAGTATCAACACTTCAGTGGGACAAAGAGGTTTTTGGAAACATGCAGCCGTTCCGGTCCTCAGATTTGATTGGTCGAGCATCTGTGTGTCGCTCGGTCACATGCAAATCTTCATTCTTTGGCTTCTTTTGGAATTTTCTTCATTAACAAAAAAAAAAGTACAAACAAACCAACCAGTTTTCATCTGAAATGTTAGTGAACTGATATGAATTACATGTTTATTATTATTATATTATATAAACTGTTGCATAAAAGTAATACAACACTCACAATCATGCTGTTGTCCTGAATATCAGCTCTCTCGCTTTTCTGATGTTGCTTAATATTTCCTGTAGTGTCTCAAATGTTAAACGAAATGTATAATTCGACATGTTTAGGACGTTTTGGATGAAGTGAGGGAATTTCTGTCACTGTGGAAGCTTGTTTCCACCTTGGAATAAAAAAAATATAAAAAAGTTATTCGTGACTTTTTGCATCACACTTCTGACTTTTTTCTCACAATTACAAGCTTATATCTTATAATTCTGAGAAAAAAAGTCAGAATTGTGTGGTAAAAAGTGACTTTTTTTTACGGCTCACATGAGGGCTGCTGCTGTTTTATTGAGGTTGTTTCGTCACCATCCCTCAACTTTACAACCAGGAAGAACTTGACATAATTAAAGGGTGGAAATGACATTTCAGTTATTTACTCCCCTCGCGTGTGACACGAATGACATGACGGAGAGTAAATGACATTTTGATGCTGAAGATATGGAAACAGTACTTTGTGTTGTGAAATGTGTTTTACTCCAGATTGAAAACAATCATTTGCACAGGAACCCTGCTCACTTTTCTAGTCCAGCCTGTATGGGTGGATTCAGCATCAGTGTGAAACAACACCACAGATATAACCCATCAGTGAAGTTCATTTTGGGGAAAATGGTAGAAAAACAGTCAAAAAGAAGAATTTATTTACTAGTAGACAAGCAAATAAATCCAGCTAAGAGTTTGTCCTTTTTGTACGTTTGTTCTTTCTGTCTGTGATCCCTGTTTGCAGGACGGTCATGTCTGACTGAACACAGTTTCATGAAGCGACCGGATGCTAATGGCTGTTACTGCATTTCAAATAAATGCTGTTCTTTTGAACTTTCTATTAATCAATGAATACTGAGAAGAAAAAAAATGCTGTATTTATGATCAAATAAATGCAGCCTTGGTGAGCAGAAGAGACATTAAAAAACAACAACAACAACAAAAAAAAACATTCATTTTGTTTTAATTCATTTTTAATTTCAATTAAATTTTATGACTTAAACAGCTTGTAAACATTTTTATCACTAGAAGAAAAAAACCCTGTTAAACATGAAAATATTGTGCAATCATTTAAGACATTTCTCCTCATAAAGAACCTTTAAAGGGTTCTTTAAAATGAAGTCAAGAACCCTAGAGCTCTATATATAACCTTTTCCCTAAGAGCGTATATATATAGAACATTAAACATGATTTATTTTTTGTGAACAGACTCATTATATATATATATTGCATATGCGTTATTTGATGTTCACTGTCATGTATTAATTGTACAGCCTATGCGTCATAAAGATGAAAAGAGTGTCATGTGATGAACTCATTCAGTCTACAGGTGTGTGTGGATCTCAACAGTGTTTGTCTTTCTTTCAGACTCTAGAAATGTTTATTCAAGCTGGCTTATGGTAACATTATTCGAAACAATGTCAAAGAATCTGGTGATGTCATGAAAAACAGTCTCCATAGCAACTCTCCTGAAGATACAGTGTATATGTTTCTTTATTTCTTTCAGCATTTCCCTTCATTAACTGGAAGTAACCAGAAAGGCCGGTATCAGTTTACTGATGTCTTTACAGAGGCAGTGGAGCAGATGTAAACCAAACGGCTTCAGGAAATTACATGCAGGTGTGTGTGTGTGTGTGTGTGTGTGTGTCTGTCCAGCTGTGTTTAGAGATTCAGTCTGTACAAAAGGTGAGATCTCATTCACAAACAGTGCTATAAAAGTGAGGAGGCTCTTTAGAGGCCATTATGGAGGACTGAAGGAACAGCGTTTGTCTCTCTCAGCTGCTCCTTTACAAAACCATAAAAAACTGGACAGATTTAGCGTCAGCCGCTGTCAGGTTGACAGTGAGATAAGAGCAATCTTTCTGTCTAAAAGCCACTATTACAGACGGATCCGCTCAAGTGCACCAGAACCGCTCTACTTCTGTTCACTTTGAGTCGTCTTGATTAGGATGATTGTTTCAAATGTACCTGCACTGAACGCTTTGATTTTACAATGCATGAAAAGTGGAACCAGAGATACTATGGTTGAATGAATCTCACAAATATGTCTGCCATATTTCACCCTAAAATCAAAATATATACATACATACATACACATATATATATATATATATATATATATATATATATATGTATGTGTGTGTGTGTGTGTGTATTATATATATATATATATATATATATATATATATATATATAAATTTCATATATATATATATATATATAAAATACACAGACACACACACATTATATATATATATATATATATGCTGCTACATTTTTTTTTAAATAATTTTTTTTAATAAATAAAAAATATATATATTTTTATTTATGTATTCTTTTTTTGTTCTAATTCCTTCTCCATACTACAATATTATATTATTTTACTAATAAAACATTGTCCTTACTAAAATATTGCTTTATTTACCATAATTATTCTCCTTACTATAATAATAATAATAATAATAATAGTTAAAAAAAACATTGTACAGCCTTTATTTTTTAAAAATGTCCCTGATAACTCTAAAATATGAGAATTTTGGAGTCAAAATGTGGTGAAATAAAATGTATTATTATTATTATTATTATAAGTATTATATTATATTAATTTTCATTATCCAAAATCAGGATTGATATTAAGTTGGTAGTTCAAATGTATGCATGCACTTTTGGAGGTGTATAATATTTTTTTTTCCACTGGATTCCCTAAAATTGTCTTACAGCGCCACCTGGTGGTCATATACTGACATTACCAGAAGGGTAATATCACAAAAACATTCAATCCACTTAAACTCAAATACAATTCTATAGTTTTTAATAACTTTTTTTTTTATTTTTATTTTGGTGAAAAGCAATAAAAAACAAAACAAAAACAAAGCAGCCCTTTGTTTAAAGCGAGATGTTTCATGGTCAGTCTCAGTCCAAAGCCAAACCTTGACACATTAAAGTCCTCCAGCAAAGATGATCTCTAGCGCGGCCTGCAGATCTCCGTTTGTGGCTGTCAACGCACGCAGAGCCAGATTCTCGTCCTGGATGCCCATATCCCTCAACTGCTGCATCTGCGTCTGCCAGCGCCCCTACGACACACACGGACAGCAGCAGCATGCGGGATGAGATCAAGCCACGGCAAGTGCACAGTGAGCCCTTCATTCAGCATTAAAGTCATATTTTCTAAAGCATTTATCAAGCACAGAACTGTTCTATCTATATATATAGTGAAATGTAAGTGTTGCTGTGTTTGTCAGCAGGTCACCTGAAGCGAGCTCACGCCAGAGGCCTGTAGGGCTTGCTGCAGAGCCTGACTGAGCAGACTGCTGTTGACCGGAGCGCCTGACGCTACTGACGGCCCACCAGAAGACATCTCCTACAGCATAAAGGAATGTGAGCATTTGCCAGGTTAGATTCTCTAAGGACTGAACTTGTATGACGTATTGATGTGACGTCAGAGTGTGTTTCTGACCGGAGCGCTCTGTGTCGGTGGGCCTGCACTGCCCTCTGGGGTGCTGGCTAAAGCCAGGGCGGACGCGAGCTCACTCTGGGTGATGGGACGCGGACCTGTGGCTCCGCTGTGACCCAGTGTCATCGGTCTGGACGCTCCAAACGGTCTCTGGTGTCTAGCTCTGTTTCCATGCTGTAAAGAACATGCATAGATTTCTTCTTACCATAATAATGCAATAATAATAACAATAATAATACAACAATAATACAATATACATCAAAATATAATAATAATAATAATAAAATATCCCTTCTGCTCATGATTATTTCTTAATACTAATAAAAATTCTTCTTGCTACAATATATATATTTTATATATATATATATTTTTATACAATATATATATTTTAAATATTATAACATCAAAACGTAAAAGGGGGAAAAACGTACAGATTGGAAATCCTCATCATCGTCTGACATGCCGTCGAACAGAAAACCTCCTGTCATAAACACAAAACACTGAGACGGTGAGCAGATGCTGTGAAGATCATGAGATGCTGTGTTTATGTAATATTTATTATGTTTATGTGGCTGATGTTCACCTGGCATTTCACTGTAAGAACTGGCCGACACGTTGCGTGACGAGCTGCCGCCGGATTGGCTGGACATGCTGCTGGTCACCGAGTGCAGGACCAGGATGATAGCGTTGACCAATGCCGGGTGAGATCGGATCAACCTGAGGGGAAGGTGAGATCATGTTCACTGATGTTCTGCGAATGACTGTGGAAGCGTGTGGTTCCTAGTGTTTGGAGAAAACTCACATGTCCAGTAGGCTTGGGTCTGTAAACTGAACGAACAGATCTTTATCCTGGAGCACACCTGCAAAATGAACGAGCTGATTAGAGACGGCCTGATTTCCACAAACCCATGAGCTGCGATGCGTTTCAAAGCCAACAAACCTAAAGCGACAGGGTCTGAACTGAGTCCAGGTGAGGCGGCGATAATCTGCTCCAGTGACTCTTTATTAGCCAGCATCTTAAACACCTGAAAACACAAGAGTGTTTAACTGCTTTACTAAACCTCTGCTGAAAAAAGTTATAAAATGTTTTACTTCATTGGAATTGGTGACTTTTGTAGCACCTGCAATATGAACACATACACTTGCTATATGAACAAAAACAATATTGTAAACATGGAGGGAAAAAAAAAAAAAAAAAATGTCACGTGGTCAAAAATGACCACTATATGAAATGAATAGAAAACATGAAAAATGTAAAAATACAGAGCAATTTTTAGGGTACAATACACAAATCAATCATGGTGAAGTCCATGATCACGTCTAAATATATCCAAATGAAAAACCTAATACAAGTAAGTAATTATGTCTGAATTATGTCCTTTCCTTTATGTCCTTATTTCCTTCTTTTAAATTAATGATAATTTCATTATAATTAATAATTAATCATTATATTTTTAATGATTATATTTTAAAAGAAATGCAAAATAAACTTTATTCTCTCCATTTCATCAACGTGTTTCAGAGTAACTGGTATCAGTTATAAACAAACACATTACTCAAATTAATATTAACACAAATTAACTAAATTCTGAACATTAAATTAATATTTCTTAACTTTCTGAATGTTATTAATTCATATAATTACTATTAATATTGAACATCAAACTGGTTTCTAAGCATTTTCTTTACACAAAGCACAAATTCAGTGCATTTTCCCGCCCTCTTTTGATTGACAGGATACATCGGCCGTTTTTAAACTATCAGCCGGTACCGATTATTAGCTGATATATTACTGCATCTGTAATTATATATATATATATGTATACACACACACAGTTGCAATCAAAATTATTCAACCCCCTTAACCTGCAAGACATTTTGCTGCTGAGAACAAAATTTTATGAAAACAATTCATTGGTTGTAAAGAGATCATAAAGAATAAAAGATTCTGCACTTTTGGGGGTTGAATAATTTTGTACATGTACTGTATGTTTAGAGCCAGTTTGATTTTTTTTTTTTCATCAACTTTACATTCTCCTAATCACTCAAATGTTTATTAATAAACTTTGTGTAATAGTTTACTGATGCCTTTGATTAATTGTTTTCATAAAATTTTGTTCTCAGCAGCAAAATGTCTTGTAGGTTAAGGGGGTAGAATAATTTTTAATGGTTACAAAATATGATTTTCTTTTTTTCTCCCACAAAATAGGAGAAATCTATGCTTTGTATTTTAAATAACTTTACTTGATTTTTTTTTTCTTTAATACTGTTTTAATTGAAAATATGTTTATATATATATATATGATGCATAATTTAAAGGTAAATACTGTTTAGTACCATGATAATCAGCCATCAAAATACTAAATATTAATGAGTAAATATTATTGGGAATTAAGAGTCTCCTGAATCAATTATCAGCTGCGTTTTGGTTCTTCCAGTAATAAATTATCTGCATGTATAAAAAAATAGTTAATAAAAGGAACAGTTCACATGGAAATAAAAATTTGTCCCAAAACTCATAATTTTAATTCTGACTTTTTTGTTGTTGTTGTTGAATTTTAATTTTTGAGTGAATTGTGCCTTGAAGTCAAATTTGACCAAATATTCTGGTGTAAACAGGCTGTGAAGTGATGGAATGAGTACCGCTTCTTTGTACGCTCCGTTGGAGTGCAGCCCGGCCTGAAGCATCCGGAACTCTCTGGCGGCAGCAGACCTGTTCACCGGCTCTGTGTGAGGAGAAACATGCAGAAACCAAATGAACTTCCCCTTCACAGAAGATGTACTCTCTCATTAGAGCTCCAGACGCACCAGGCTTGACCTCCGGCTCCGGCCACGTCTTCTTAATGATGTGCAGTGTTGATCCAGACTTGATCCCGTAGGAGTCTAACGTGAGGTCATCCTTCAGCACACAGCCACAGTGCACAAAGTCTGCAAAAGTGGGAAAGCACAACAGGTATGTTTACGTGCGCTAATTGTTGCTAAACGGAATGAATCCAATCCAATTTCAGATTCCGAAAGTAAACGTAATGATTCACAGCAGCTGAAAGGAAGTCAATAATGTTACTGAGGACTGAACCAAGACTGACCTATGAGCTCAGGGTCTGGCAGCGAGTCTGATAACTGCGCTGAGATCAGCTGTTTGAGACTCGACACCTGGTATCCTCCTGGATGGACGTCTCCAGGTTCGGTGTCTGGAAACCGGAACCTTGCCTTGGGTTTGTCACTGAGTTTCAGGGAGAGATGCCACGCTGAACTCTCCATTTCCTTCAAGAGAGACAACAAACAACAGATCATTCATTCTCAAAACCATTTAAGAGGAGCACTGGTCAGATCTGAGATTATGACTTAAGTCTAGTGGAAGGAAAACATCCAAAATATACATTTAAGTGTTTATTTTATTGAACTTTTAAGATAATTTAGATAATAATGACACCTTTACATATGTAAACATAACATTTTAGAAAACCTGTCCTACAAAACAGCTGGCTTCATGTACAGTGACTGATCAACTGGGTAAGTATGCTAACTGTTAGTGTTGTTTTGAGATCGGAATGAAGTGATCTTGGTCTCACTGTCAGTTCTAAGTGCTGTATAAAGCACAAAGATGATGACAGCAGATCAACATCGATCACTTATTGATCTCAGACACAATACAATAACTTCTCATCACGGTGACATTTAATACGACACAGCAGGACAAATATCTCACCAGTTTTGTAGCGAGCGGTTCACACAGCAGCTGTAGTCAGTGAGGCAGCGCTTTGTCAACAGCTGGTGGCCGGATGTGATGTCACACAGTTTCCCCCCAAAATAAAAGTAATACATCTTTGTCTAATAAATATATGAGCATATATTGTCGCGTAGTGCCTCTGGAATTTATGTGTATAAATATATACGCTTTATCGTACTTTAAAACATATATGTAATTTAATAATTCGGTTAAGTAGGCTATATCAATTTATTTCAGATAAATATGTTAAATACGTAAATACAAATTTAAACCACCATACTATCAACTTTCTTTAATTTTAATCAAATAAATTAAATTTAAATACTTCAAAATAATTAAATAATTTAAAAAGTAAACATAAAGCTATTTATTTATTTATGACGTGTCTAGATGAGGTCGCTCTGAGCCGCCGCCCCCATGTGGTACTGAAAGGTAATGCAAGGGGCTTTAGTATTTATTTATTTATTTATTTATTTACTGTAAAAGCCAGTAAAACCAGACATTGTTATAGAGACATTTTTATATATGCTAAAAGTTGTATAGAAGTGAAAGTCTCTGAATAGGTATACTAGCCAGAGCGACTTAAACAAATCATGTACATTTAATGCAATGCAATGTGGTTTTTGGAAAATTTAGAGATTCATTTGATGGGTCAGGATGAGATGTAGATATGTGACTCCACAAGGTAAGTTTAAACCTGTTAAATTATGTAAAGATAAAAAGGTGGCAGAGTATAATAAAAAAACGAACAATTAAGAAAAGATGCCATTTTACATAAGCCTATATTTAACATAAGCCTTTTTGCTCTTGGATTTATACAAAACACTACAGTATTGTTGTTATAAAGTTAAAATATGTTTTGGAGCCATTATTGGATTATATATATATATATATATATATATATATATATATATATAAACTGTTATTATTATTACATATGGGTCGGTAGGCTGTGCTGTGACATGTTCTCCAGTACTAAATGGTTCCCATCGAGTTAAAACCCCTGGCGGTGACGTCACCAGACTGGAGCGAGCGCAAGAATGATGTAGGAGGGGTTTCACTTCCCGACCGGAGGAAAACCATCTCACAGAAACATTATTTCTCCTAGCTTTACCTTCACAAACAAACCGGGCGCTTCCAGATGTAATTCACGCGCATTCAACACATGAACGAGGAATGACAGAGAACAAAGTTAGTCGCGTGTCTTCTCGGATCTCCTGCTAGTGGTTATTATTCACACAGCTGGATGAGCGGCTCTTTGTCCTAGTCTAACTTCTCATTGCTGGGATGGTAAGTTCATTAAAAATGTCTTTCAAATGCAGTGACTGCTGGTGAATACGGCTCGGTTTGTATGTGCAGTGTTCTTAGCTGGGGAATAAATGAATCAAACGGTTTTGAAGGGAGTTGGAGATTCAAAGTTACATTTACAGTGAAATCATGTGCTGTAATAATAATCGTATTACTTTATTTACGCCATATTTCATAAGTCACTGGTTGCTGGATAAATTAACTTGCTTTATTGAATCCAGGCCTTCAGTTTTTGCCTTTTAAGGTTTTACGATCCTCCCCCAAACCCTCTAAAATCCCAAACTGAGTGGTTTTGAATGGGTATGTCTTTGTTTAGCACCGCCACACCCCTGCTGAACTGGTCAGAAGCTCTGGATGTGCTTCACCTTCAGCATCGTTCACACTGTAATGCTGATTCAGCTCTCCACCATTGACACTCCGGAGTAACGCTGCATCTGTAACACATTAGATCATGTCGGGAGGTTTTATTAGACAAACTCTTAAACTTTGTGAGCCTGAGACCACCCTGTAAATCTTTACAAATTAAAAGTTTGCTCTTTGAACTCCACCAGCACCTGAAATGAGCTCTCAAACTTTTCGTAAGTGTCGTATGGTAACGTAACGTGAATTAAGACCAGTGTTGCCAAGTCCGCGGAATTGGCCCACTGTTGCGGAGGGTTGTTTTTCATGTCCGCTGGTTGAAGTGACCTCAATAACATGATATTTAGCCCCTGGAATGCGAATTTTACCAGGGAAGCTCACCAAAAACGTGGATTTTACCCCCTCGGAATGTGATTTTTACCGCGGGACCCCCCCTGAAATGCGATTGGGCTAGTTTTGAGTAGCAATCGGGCGGGTTTTGTTGTGAAAACCTGGCAACCCTGATTAAGACTGGATTAACCCTCTCAGATTTGATCATCAGAGCTGCATTTTATTATACATTTAATACCTGGCGGCTAAACAATGGGCTTTTTATTATAAGTTGAGTGTTGGAGAACAGGGAAACCCGCTACTTTCACAGCAGTGGAGATAAATGTGCTTGTTTAAACTTGAGCCTCAATGCCAAACTTCTGAATAGTTGCCAAAGGAATTAATATGTAGTATTCAACATTAAAGACTCAATGAGTCATGGCACAGGGTAGTTTATTGTTTATGACTTTAGTGTTTGATGCTTACATGTATATTCTGTTCGTTTGACTCATAGATTCAGCAGATTGAGCTCAGTTATGATGGACTGTATCTGTAAACAGTTCAAATGTTACCTTAAAGAGCTGATTTTACTTGATTTAAGCCATAACAATGCTATTATTGCTATACCTTAAAGGGGTGGTTGATTATGATTTTACGCATTTTACGCCGGACTGCTTCACAAACGAGAGTCAATTCAACACAAAAAGATTAACATGACGGCACATGCTAGTGGATGAGTTGAATCAACTCCACAGCGACTACATAAATTTATCCAGTAACCATTCAGAAACGTCTAAAAGTTGTAACTTCTTCCTGAGTCTCTCCATCAGTGTCGACTCCGGTTTGAACAATGTAAGGCTGAACAAAATCCTCATTTTGGCTGCGTGAGATTCTCCAGCTTTGTTGTTGTTGAGCGACCGAAGCGTGAGCTGTTAAAGCTCCGCCCTCTTCTGGAAAGGGGGCCGGGAGCAGCAGCTCATTTGCATTTAAAGGGACACACACAAAAAAGGCGTGTTTTTGCTCACACCCAAATAGAAGCAAATTTGACAAGCTATAATAAATGATCTGTGGGGTATTTTGAGCTGAAACTTCACAGACACATTCTGGGGACACCAGACACTTATATTACATCTTGTGAAAGGGGCATTATAGGTCCACTTTAATGTATTTCAGTTGATTCAGCAATACTGAATAGCATTTATGACTTAGATAAAACCAGTTAGTTTACATGCTGTCATGTTTAGGTTACAATTTCTTTTCAGTGTGTATGAAATAAGTGCAACAGCACTGGATTGAAAATCACTGACAAAGTGTTTTAGGCCAATGAAACCAGTCTGAAGCTTTCTGAGATTCCTGAAGGGAGGAATGAGGAGAGAAAGTGCTATTAGATCTCAGAGTATCTGAAGTTCATATACAGACAGTTTCTGTGATCTAGTGTGGAGTTTAATCATACTGTGCTTTTATGGATGTGAGAAGTATTTTGCTCAACTCAACTAATTGCTCTGAACTTTTTGTCAAAAGACAGTTGATTTGATTCCAGTTTGTGTCTGCAGCTGTTTCTGAAGAGCGTCTGGCCATGTGTTTTGTGCTGATGGCAGGGTTTGGCCACAGAAAGCGGTCTGATAATGACTAAGGCATAGCGCAGGGGTGATGCGGTCTCATGTTACACAGCGTGACCTATACTGGAAAGAGTCTAGTCAGAGCTCACGTGCGTCTGACCCCTTCATTGAGCGCCCACTCGCTAGTGCTGCTTTCTGTTGTTTAGGTTCTCATAGAGTCATATAATTGTGGTGCAGACGCTCAGAACTTGATTACTTTTCTCTAAGAATACAGCAAAGATTTGAGTGAGCCGATCTGAAAGTGAGATCATGCAGCTGTTTGAGTCTGTCAGTGTGTTAAAGACCCAGTGAAATCAGACTGGACTCTTGTGACTCGGTCAGCTTTATATAAGCTAATGCAGGGGTTTTCAAACGAGCTGTCTTTGACGCCTTTCATAAATATAAAGACGATTATTTCATGCATAAAACTCAACGCACAGACTAACATTCAAAAGTAGGGTCGATAAGGTTTTAAAATGTTTTTGAAAGAAGCTCACCAAGGCTGCATTTATTTGATCAAAAATACAGTAAAAATTGTGATATATTTTTCCAATGTAAAACAGCTGTTTTCTATGTGAATATATAGTAAAGTGTAATTTATTCCAGTGATCAAAGCTGAATTTTCAGCATCATTACTCCAGTCTTCAGTGTCACATGATCCTTCAGAAATCATTCTAATATGATGATTTGCTGCTCAAGAAACATTTATGATTATTATCAATATTGAAAACAGTTGTGCTGCTTCAGATTTCTGTGTTTTTCAGTGTTTATTTGAAATAAAATCTTTTGTAACGTTATAAATGTCTTTACTTTCATATTTGATCATATAGCCATATATATAAATTACTGAACTTTTGTGTATATACTATTAAAAAAAAGGGACAAAAAACCCCCCCAAACTTCATGTTTCAACAGGAAATATGTCAGAACAGGAAAGAAAAAACCCTTTAAAGTGGTCTGACTTCAGTTTTTCCAGCGAAAAGAAGGACAGAATGAGGAAACGAGAGCAGGATGGAGAAATCATGACCAGTCTGAACAGGAAGCACCTGCATGTAAAATCAGTCTATCTATCTATCTATCTGGTTGTAGAATAAAAAAACCAACACATTCATGAAACATCAAATTTGTTTAAATCATTCATAAAGGCTTCCTTACATAAATCGTCATGTTGAATCGAACAACAAATTACAAAAGAAAAGTTGTATGAACTGCTCATTCTGCTCATGTTTCATGAATGAGGTCCAAGAGAGAGATGAAGCTCTCAGAAAGTCACAACTAAAGTTAGTTGCAGTGGAAATCCACTCATTCCTCTCTCGGATTCTCTGGGCTGAAGTATTCCTCTGTAGAATTATTGAGGATATCTAGAGGATGGTGCATGTTCGTCCTTCTTCTTTATATTCAGATCTGTGCTTCGGCACACAGAGCAGGGTATCAGGAGACGGCGACAGCTCTGTCTCGCCAAGAGCAGATGAAAATCCTCCGTGTGTAAAGAGAAGCTGCTCACGCTGGAGACGGTCCGCAGAGAGAGAGAGCCACGAAATGGCCGTGCTGTTCCCTGCCAAATGTCAAACTCTCTTTAATAGTTAGGTCAGCCGTCTGAGAAGTTGTAACTTCTCATGGGTGCGTCCATGAACAAGATGTACGGCCAGAAACATGTGCATGTGGGAAAATATAGCATTTATACTGTATAATATTTTATATTTGTCATATATTTTTGTTTTATCACTTTATCATTCATCACTTTTGTTTCATGCACAGTGTCTACCAAAAACATTACATTTGATTTATACAGTCTCATTCATTCGTAGCGCCTTAATATTATCGAATACAGCACAAAAAATTAAAATGAATTTAAATCAAGGCAGAGGTGATTTACACTAAGTACAAATAGCAAAAGAAGCAACATTTCTTGAGAATGTGCCACATGTGTTTTCTTTGCTGCTTTCTTTTATGATTCTGCTGATAAAATACTTCAATCTACGATTAACCAATGGGAAACAAGACCAGCCCACCTAATTATCATACATCAGACAGAAATGTAAGAATGAATACAAAATGAATAAATAAAATTTGAGAATATTTAAATATGGAAATACATTCATATGGGAGTAAATAAAAAAATAAAAATAAAAAAATAAATAAAGGGAAAAAGAACTTGATTTAATTAAAAAAAAAACAACATCTATCTATCTATCTATCTATCATGTCTGTCTGTCTGTCTATCTATCTATCTATCATCTATCTATATCTGTCTGTCTTATAAAATAAATAAATAAAATTTGAGAATATTTAAATATGGAAATACATCGAAATGGGAATAAATAAAAATAAATAAATAAATAAATTAAAAATTGTTAAAATAAATAGAGAAAATAATAAATAAATAAAGGGGGAAATAACTTAATTAAATTAAAAATTAATTTAATTAAAAATCAGTCAGTCTGTCTGTCTGTCTGTCTGTCTATGTTATAAAATAAATAAATGAAATTTGAGAATAAATATGGAAATACATATGGGAATAAACAATAAACAAACAAACAAACAAATAAATAAGTACAAATGGCTAAAATAAATAGAGAAAACAATAAATAAATAAAGGGAAAAAGAACTTTATTTAATTAAAAATTGTCAGTCAGTCAGTCTGTCTATCTATTTTATCAAATAAATAAATACAATTCGAGAATATTTAAATATGGAAATACATCGATATGGGAATAAATAAAAAATAAATAAAATACAATTTTTTTTAAATTAATAGAGAAAATAAATAAATAAATATAAAGAAAAAGAACTTAATTAAATTAAAATTTAATTAAAAATCAGTCAGTCAGTCTGTCTCTCTATTTTATAAAATAAATAAATGAAATTTGAGAATATTTAAATATGGAAATACATATGGGAATAAACAATAAACAAACAAACAAATAAATAAAGTACAAATGGTTAAAATAAATAGAGAAAACAATAAATAAATAAAGGGAAAAAGAACTTAATTAAAAATTGTCAGTCCATCCATCCATCCATCCATCCATCCTGCAGGTTTGGGCCTCCACAGCTACAAGAGTAACTGACCTAAAAGAGGAAACTTGTGAATCTAGAAGTGTTTGCATCCATGTTCTTTCATGAAGTTTGGGGCCTAAATCAATATATGAATCCTTTAGGAGTTTGTTTTCATTTCATCACTTAGATATGAACACTTAGTTTCCACATTTGTTACGTCTGCATGTTCACTGTATTGGAAAGGTCAAGATCCAGCCATAAATCATGAAATGCTGACCCTTTCAAGAAGGCACAGATGTGACATGAGTGTATTTATATCTATGGTTTAACAGCCGGTGATGTTCACTGGAGACTTCTGAAGGTTTCACACACACACACACTCTTCACTCTTCCTCTCCGTCAGGTTAATCAGCCTCTCTCTGTTTTTCCCCGCAGTGCCGTGATTGAAGGATCTGCCCCGCTGTTACACGCACAGACTCACACACTCTCGGTCGGATCACACACACTCCGCTCACCGTCGCCATGTTGGCCCTCCTGTTGTGCGCTCTGCTGGCTGTCCGCTCTCACGGTGGGTGACGCTTCTCTTCCCTACATGCAGATTAGCCAAAGATCACGACCTGTGAACTGGAAACACACACACAGTACACTGACAGCGGCTCAGGCCCTGGCTAATGCCTCCACAACAAACAAACAAACAAAGACAGAAATGAATAAACAGTGGAGCTGTACAAAATCATGGGAACATTACACCAATATCCAAAAGTTTGGAGTCAGTAAGATTTTTTTAAATTTTGTGTATGAATGTGCTATATAAATAAACTTGCCTTGCCAATATGAAATACACAGGCTTATATACGGAGGAGGAAATTGACAAACAAAACAGAGACAGGAAACAGGAAACTCAGACGACACGTGAAAACGGTGATGTAATTTCATTAGGTTCCATGTATCTAAAATCATGCATGACATTGACATGTTCTGAAATGTCAAAGTTTGCACTCATGAAAAGGATGAATGTGTCTGTGAAATTTGGTTTCATAGACGCTCAGCGTGAAAAAAGATGTGACTTTCCACATTAAAAGTCTATCAGAGGCTTAAATAGCGTATCCTTCGTTAAATTTGCATATGACATAAAGGGATTCCTGTGTGAATATAATAAGATTGGATTCAAAATGAGCTCTGTAATTGGTTAATATCTGCCTCTCTGCTGGTAAAAAATGTAAAACTGTCCCCCTGTACAAACACACAGACAGCTGTGTAAAATGGGGAAGGTCAGAAATGTATTTAGGAAAGTTTAAAAATCCAATCTGTGAATTTTAAAGTTGTTCCTTATAGAAACCTGGAGAGAAAAGAGAGTAGAAGACAGAGAACAGGGATTTTCCTCTGACTCAGATGTTGTGGCAGTGTTTGTGTTGGGGTGTGGTGTCTGAACTCAAGCCACAGTTATGTCTCTGTTTTATATCCCTCAGTTTAATCCTCAGTATAGATGGCCACTGCAGCGTCCACTATGAGCTTTATTCCTGAGAGGATCCTCAAAATACTTAAGGAGTATCTAAAATACAATCCAAGAAGTTTCTCAACTTTTACCTTTCAACAGAAGAGCATAACTCAATATACAAGACATGAATTGGATCCTAGGATGTATGAGCTCATATGCTTTCATAATATCATTCCCGGTTTCTCCATTTGTCTGTGTTTCCAGCACATATGTGCTACACTATAGTTACAGCTTCGGGCCTGCAGTTGGGCGCTTGCTAATGCGGTCGCCTAAAGCAAGGGTTTCAAACTGGGGGCGCAAAGTTTAGGGAAAAACTTAAATAAAATAAAAATAAGACTCAGTTTGGAATCTTAATCGCAGCAGTAGTGACACTGAGTATATGTGCAGCGAGTGTGTAGCTCTGATGTGAATTATCATGACCTTTTTGCCTTTAATGACAGGACAGTAGAGACACAAAATGACCTGAGGTGTATTTGAAATTCACCGCACACGCACCAGGCCACGTGTCTGACCGAATTATGTGGGGTTACTGGAAATCTCACGGACCAAATCGTAGCTAAGCCCCGGCAGTCTGTTTTGGCCTTAATAAACCCCCTTGTTATTTTTCTCCAAATTGGGTGGATTTGCTCAAATGTAAGTAGATAGAACCGGTAATTAAAGCCAAGCGCGCATCACAAGACAGAAGCTCATCGCACTTTGATGTTTTAAGTCTGCGACTAGTCTGTGACAGATATCCCTAGATCTTAGCAGTATGTGGCAACATCAACAATTTTCTAGCACGCACACTTGTGAAACACACTGCGACTTGTGGAGTCCTCAGGTGTGCACATTACACGTGACCTAACCAGATGCAATATGATACGATTCCAGCCACTAGCAGTTTGTCTGTCCTGACGAGACGCGGCAAAATCAATCTAAATTACAGCCAATCAGAAGAGCGTGCGGGCGGAATCTCTCCGCAAGCGCGCTGCACTCGCAACCGAATCAATCCAAAATCACAGCCAATCAGAAGAGCGTGTGGGCGGAGTCTCTCCGCAAGCGCGCTGCACTCGCAACCGAATCAATCCAAAATCACAGCCAATCAGAAGAGCGTGTGGGCGGAGTCTCTCCGCAAGCGCACTGCACTCGCGACCGAATCAATCCAAAATCACAGCCAATCAGAAGAGCGTGTAGGCGGAGTCTCTCCGCAAGCGCACTGCACTCGCGACCGAATCAATCCAAAATCACAGCCAATCAGAAGAGCGTGTGGGCGGAGTCTCTCCGCAAGCGCACTGCACTCGCAACCGAATCAATCCAAAATCACAGCCAATCAGAAGAGCGTGTGGGCGGAGTCTCTCCGCAAGCGCACTGCACTCGCAACCGAATCAATCCAAAATCACAGCCAATCAGAAGAGCGTGTGGGCGGAGTCTCTCCGCAAGCGCACTGCACTCGCAACCGAATCAATCCAAAATCACAGCCAATCAGAAGAGCGTGTGGGCGGAGTCTCTCCGCAAGCGCACTGCACTCGCAACCGAATCAATCCAAAATCACAGCCAATCAGAAGAGCGTGTGGGCGGAGTCTCTCCGCAAGCGCACTGCACTCGCAACCGAATCAATCCAAAATCACAGCCAATCAGAAGAGCGTGTGGGCGGAGTCTCTCCGCAAGCGCACTGCACTCGCAACCGAATCAATCCAAAATCACAGCCAATCAGAAGAGCGTGTGGGCGGAGTCTCTCCGCAAGCGCACTGCACTCGCAACCGAATCAATCCAAAATCACAGCCAATCAGAAGAGCGTGTGGGCGGAGTCTCTCCGCAAGCGCACTGCACTCGCAACCGAATCAATCCAAAATCACAGCCAATCAGAAGAGCGTGTGGGCGGAGTCTCTCCGCAAGCGCACTGCACTCGCAACCGAATCAATCCAAAATCACAGCCAATCAGAAGAGCGTGTGGGCGGAGTCTCTCCGCAAGCGCACTGCACTCGCAACCGAATCAATCCAAAATCACAGCCAATCAGAAGAGCGTGTGGGCGGAGTCTCTCCGCAAGCGCACTGCACTCGCGACCGAATCAATCCAAAATCACAGCCAATCAGAAGAGCGTGTGGGCGGAGTCTCTCCGCAAGCGCACTGCACTCGCGACCGAATCAATCCAAAATCACAGCCAATCAGAAGAGCGTGTGGGCGGAGTCTCTCCGCAAGCGCACTGCACTCGCAACCGAATCAATCCAAAATCACAGCCAATCAGAAGAGCGTGTGGGCGGAGTCTCTCCGCAAGCGCACTGCACTCGCAACCAAATCAATCATGCATTTTTTCCCCAAAGCATGCAGTTTTTTGCAGCACATTGTCCAGATTCGCGAGAGAGCAGCAATGAGCTACAGAAAAGTTTGTCAAGTCTCTCCGTCTGACAGATTACAGTACTGAAGTGTGGCCAGTGATATGACATGTAACACCAACACATTTCTCTAACTGTTCTGATGCAGTGTTGTAGGCAGCTGCTCATGTGCGAAAATAACCCTCATTTCTTTCTCTCTCTGATGCATTTTCTCAAGGTCTGCTAACTACAAACTTCATTGCTTTTATTTCGTCCCTTCCTCATGATCGATTGCATCGGAAGGGACGTTTTTCCACATGTGTGAAAATTGAGTTTGGAGATCATCGCAGTGGCCAATTTGTTAGTGCATCCTTTTTTAAAACTCAAAAAATCGGAAAGGGGATCATGCATTGCACGCTCACAACAGGGTCGCCTGCAGTGGTTGATGTTGGAGGTAAACATCCCTCTCTCAGGACGTGATGCTTATTAAAACAGAGCGCATTACCCAGTATGAGGCTGCACATTATATCAGCAGATTTCACATGTAGTCCTCTGGGAATCAAGACCAGACCTGATGTACGTGATGTGCCGAGATTGCAGTTTCACAGAAACTGTGGTTTCTCGTCTCTCCCTCAACTCCATTCATCTCTCTTTGACTTGCTTTCATTTTTTCCTCTCATAATATTTGCATTTATGGCTGTATATCAGCATGGCTGTGATGCAGCCGTAGGTAATCACAGTGTGCTGATATACAGCCATATCGCACGGCTATGAGTGTGATATTGTGTTTATACAACAGTTCGACGGCACGAGTGTGTAAATAAATACGACATAATGACAGAGTGTCTTTAAAACCCTCTTTTGTGCAGAACTACTTTCTTCCGCCACAAATCTCAAGTTGACAGTTTTGACCAAGACTCTGTTACTAAATCTAAAACGTCACTTTAGAATTAATAATGAAGGAATGTTGAGTCCCTCCATTGAAACTCATTGTATTTTGTACAGTATTAGAGAGAGAGAGAGAGAGCATTACCTGTGTCTGATATAACATTCACTCTTCAGGTCGTTGTCCATAATATTATATCCATTATAAAAGTCCGTTTGAATATCCGCTGAGGAAAGCAATCTTTGTATTTGTCCTTTTTACAGTTAAGGGAATTTTCCATAACAGCGCTAAAACAACGTCCTTTGTTTACAAAAGTCCCTTTCAATTTAAAAGTCTCTTGCGACTGAATCATTCATTCGTAAAGTTTGCTGCCATCTAATGGCGTATTAATGTAACTTTCACTAAATCCATATTACGCATATAATGGACCCTTTCTCAATACCAAATACAACATTATTTATATAAAATAATATTTATTGAACAACAATATTTAAATGAACAACAATAGCCATTATAAATGACAATAGGAAATATGTACAAAATGTACAAAAGCAGTGCTGTACATGATGTAATTTAAATATAAATAATATTAAATTATTAAATTTAACATAGCCCAATTCTATTTGCTCAGGAACAAGTAATAGATTAATAAGACCAAAGATTGCCTGTTTTATGTACCCAAAATGAATTATATCTCTTGTTTATCCTTGTTTTATCCACTATGACAGAAGCTGTTCTCGGCGGGTACTCTAGCACTGAACGACCGCTGACGCCTGGAGCTCGCATCTCCGAAAACATCTAAACAAACTGTAAAATAGGCACTATGATTAAATATGAGTCACATATTTCAGGTCTAAACAACTACATTCTCCCCTAAAAAACTCTTAAAACTACAGTTCGTGGTACAACAAGTGTAGTATTTGTAAAAAAATATGGTGGATTTGCTCAGCCGCCATGACAGTCGCTTCAATATAATATAATATAATATAATATAAAAGCATGTACGGTTAGTTGTGTGTTGTTGGCAGATTCAGTGTTAATGCAGGGCCCGGAGGATGTTGTTTTCCCTAAGGCTGTTGTCTTTACAAGGACACAGAGCTCGTCTCCTGCAGCGGCTGAATGAATACAGAGATACTCACACAACTCTGTGCAACTTCTCTTTGATCATTTAAGGCTTAAGGCAAGATCAGCGGCCCTTTACCCAGATTAGCTCCACACCTGAAATGAAGATGATCATTCATGCTGTGCATCTCTAATAGGTTTATACTGTCAGAGAACAGGAACGGTTCATAACCTCGCAGTTCACTGCTTGGGCGGTAATACCATATATTTCCAAAAATCTAATATTCTGTGGTGTTTTTTTCTTTTTCTTTTTCTTTTTTTTCAGTCTGTGTAATTTTATGCTATATTCGTTTAACATATATATATATATATATATATATATATATATGTGTGTGTGTATATATATATATATATATATATATATATATATATATATTTTGATTGAACAAATGATTCATTGGAACATTCATAAAGAGAACCATTTACTTCACTCCTGAATCAATCAGCTGTTTGAACGAATCGAATGAATGAATTAATGAATGAATGAATGAATGAATCATTAAGACATTTACCGCCACCTACTGGCAGTTTTAGTTTCTTATTTATAGTATAATTTAATTAAAAAATAATTTCATATTTCCATATTAATTAACAAAATAAATAAAAATAAAACACTATAGGTAGGCTATAGTTCACCCAAAAATGGAAATTCAGTCATCATTTACTCAAGCTCATGGTCCAAAAGTTTGTGCAATAAATTATGTGTTGAATCAAATAAAATATTTCTTTCTGAAGCTACTTTTTTCATGCCTATTTGATGCTTTACACAATAATGACTTTGAATTATCTTTTGGGAGTAATTTCTCAGCCAAATTTGATGTGCGAAATTTTAATCGCTTGACAGCCCTAATTATATTATATTATATTATATTATATTATATTATATTATATTATATTATATTATAACATCTTTGATTAATTAATTATAGCTCAAAACGTTTAACATTCAGGCTCCAGTTAAATATAATAATTTCAGTCTAATGATAATAATTGTTATTTTTATTAGTATAATAATAATAATAATAATAATAATTTTATTCTTTGTTGTGCTGTTTTTTGTATACTTTTTATGTAATTAAATGTTGAAAAGCTCCCTCTGACTTCATTCATAGAATGTTCAACTTTCGAAATGTAATGTACAGCGATGACATCATATACTGTATATTTTGCATATCGAATAGAGATCGGTCCGATTTTCCTTGCCTATATACTGAATTAGAACCTAAAATCTTGAAGACTACATTTCTGCAGCCTTGCAAGCATCGATGTTTCTTTCAGTAATTGCAAATCTAGTCGTCTTCTGCTTCATGGTCCCATTTTCGCTTGATCTGTTTCTCCACTTCATTGCATTTTGTATAACTGTCAGCTTTTTTGTCTCCATCTCTCATGTTTTTGGGGGGATTTTCTCAGTCAGAGCTTCATCTACGTCAGCACTGAAGAGAGAGAGATATTTATGAAATGATATTTACACAGTGAATGTCATTATGTTTTGACAATATCATCCTATCGGACCAATAAAGCCCTTTGAGCAGAACTTAATCTCATAGGAAGAGAGGGAAAGGAAGTCTGGAGGCAGGGAGGGAGAGCGGGATACGGAACGAGTGCAGAGGTGTTATTATGTTTCGACAATACACTGACATATCAGACCCATAAATCTTATTCAAATGGAAATCAATCTCTCACATACAGTGTGTGAAGGAGAAAGCGAGAGCAATAAGGGCAACCGGAAGACAGAGAGATGATTAGATCGTCCCTGTATGTGTGGTCCGGTGTTACCCATGATGCTTTGTGTTGGTAATGTCACAGAGGAAACCCTCTACCTCTCTGTTAGATACGTGGCCTTGCAAATTACTTCGTTTGTAGGTCGACGACAGTGAGAATTGAAATCTGAAGGCGATTTTAAGTTCATTTGGAGTTTTATTGTGGGCTGAATGCCGTCAGCAGTGTCTTTAAGAGATGTGCAGGTTAGTGAAGTGATCAAACGTACAATTTCAACCTGACAGTCAATAAAATGAGCAAAAATTCCAAGCACCTAGCAACCATCCAGAACACCCTAGCAACTGCATAGCAAGAACACCCTTGCAACCTCATAGCGACCACCCAGAATACCCTAGAAAACGTATAGCAGCTCAGTAAAAAACTCTTAGCAGTGTTGCATCACTGTGGCAGTGAGTTCTGCAGAAGCTCGTCTCACTGTGTTTGTTTGCACAGTTACATTTAAAAGCAGAGTGTGATTTCCAGTTCACACCACTGGGGGGCGATACTGCCTCACTAGTGTGACTGTGATTGAACTCACAGCCTGTCATGAGCCTTATACAGTTCTGTTGATGAGTTTCTGTAGCCTTTATGTGTTAGCCAGAAATTACCTTTATTACTCTAAATTGTGTGTGTGTGAGTGTGTGTGTGTGTGTGTGTGAGAGAGAGTGTGCTTTTGTGTGTGAGTGTGCTTGTGTGTGTGTGAGAATGTGTGTGTGTGAGAGAGAGTGTGCTTGTGTGTGTGTGTGTGTGTGTGGCAGCAAAACTCTCCAAAGCGTGTCACGTCTGAGCCGCGTCTGTGTGTGTGAATAATGCGAGCGCTGGAGTTGATGGAGGTCTGATAAAGCCCGAGTCTCTTATCGAGCTCTTTAAAATGAGCCTGCATGTCTCTCCACAGGTAGATATTGAGCACTGTGTTTTTCAATGATATTGAGCGGTGTTATTCCAGGCTTTGTGTGTTTGTAAGTGTGTGCATGTTCTGCTCGTCTGTGTGTGCTGACTGGCCTTTGAGGTCTGGCAGGACTGATATTGGTCTGAAGAGTGTGTTGTGTTAGCAGAAGAGAGGCAGGACCCTCTGTTATTGAACCTTGATGCTTTACAGCTCGTGTTATGAAAGACGGAGAGAGAGAGAGAGAGAGCAGGGGATGGAAACAGAAGAAATAGTGGCACTTGCAAAAATATTTACCGTTTTTTTTAAATAGTTGAAATGCATAATCTCAGCTTAAAGTCACCATGAAATCAAAATAATTATATTGGCTTGACAAGGAAGAGTTTTCAAGCTACAACCACCAAACTCGCTCAGACCCTCAGACTGTTCTGACTCGGGTATCTTTTCTAACTAATCCGACTTATGATTTTCGTTTAACAATCAAAACTACGAAAAGCCCCACAGACTTTTATTGAGGAAGACTTTTGTACAATAAGACTTATAGATTATTGAAGATGTCTATTACTAGCAAAGCTTGACGACTATCTTAGGACAACATGCTAAACATATTAGTAACATGCTAATTCATGCTAACAATGTGTTGTCATGTTAGAAACATGCTAGCAATATGCTAATTCATGCTAACAACCTGCTAAAACATGCTAGCCACATGCTAATTCATGTTAGAAATGTGTTAAATCGTGCTAGAAATGTGCTAATTCATGCAAGCAACATGCTTAAAAATGCTAACAACGTGCTAAAACATGCTAGCAACATGTTAAAACATGTTAGCAACATGTTAAAACACGCTATCAATATGTTAAATCATGCTAGCAACATATTAGCAACATGCTAATCATGTTATCAACACAGTAACAACAACATGCTAAAACATGCTAGCCACATGCTAATTCATGCTAACAACCTGCTAAAACATGCTAGCCACATGCTAATTCATGTTAGAAATGTGTTAAATCATGTTAGCAACATGCTTAAAAATGCTAGCAGCAAGTTAAAACATGCTAGCAAAATGTTAACGTGTTAAAACATGCTAGCAACATGTTAAAACATGTTAGCAACATGCTATCAATATGTTAAATCATGCTAGCAACATGCTAGCCACATGCTAATTCTTGCTAGCAATGTGTTAAATCATGCCAGCAATGTGCTAAATCATGTTAGAAACATGCTAAAAAATGTGCTAATTCATGTTAGCAACATGCTTAAACATGCTAACAACATGTTAAAACATGCTAGCAAGATGTTAACAGCATGTTAATCATGTTATCAACATGCTAACAACATGTTAACAATGCTGACAACTTGTTAAAAAATATTAGCTCCGTGTTAAAACATGCTAGCAAAATGTTAAATCATATTAGCAATATGTTAGCAGCATGATAATAATGCTAGCAAAATGCTAGTTCTTGGTAGCAGTGCTAAATCATCCTAGCGACATACTAATTCATGTTAACAACATGCTAAGTCATGCTATCAACACATTAGCAAAATACCAAATCATGTTAACAAATGTTAAACCATGCTAGCAACATGCTAGCTATGCGCTTTTAATTTATTTCAAACTTTCAGACAAGACTTTGTCAAGCCAATGTCAAAGTTTGTTTACAAACTTTCCCATCTAGTATTTTTTTTTTTTTTTTTTAATGAAATATTGCAGTATGTATTATAAACAACTTTTTTTAATTCATGTTCCTGGTAATCTTGAATCAGAATAACTTCTCCTCCCTCTTGAAGCATCTCTTCTCTTTTCCCCACGGACAAAATCAAGCCCCGCCCTACATTTGTTCTTGTTCCAGAAGCGTTTCACGAGGATATACGGCACAATAGAGAAGAAGAGACTAGCGTTTGGCGACTTTAAGTATAAATAAGCCACCAGGTTTTTTTGAGCCAATCAACTGAGCTGTAAATGTCATGTGACTTATCACTCTGGAGACACAGGAAATGACGTCATGGCAACACTGACTGGCTGTGATGTTAAAGGCAAATATAAGATTTTTTTTATTTTTATTTTTATTTTTTCAAATATAAGGAGACAGCTGGAGAAGAGCGGAGGGATGAGTGTGTCCGATACAGTCCGGTCTGTCACTTACCATAAACTCACATCTGATCTGATCCAATCTGAGGCAGTCACACACTGGGAGAACTGAATTTACTCTCAATGACTTTGTGAAAGTGAAATATTATATTTGTAAAGTATTTTTAGATGTCTAGACTAGATCTAAAGTGAATTTAAATGTGAAATCCTCCAAGACTGTCAAAAAATCACCGTTCACTGGCTTCACATGGGCTTCGAAACCAGACCTGTAGGACAGAAGATGAACTAATCAGATCTCTGTAAATAATAATAATCTCTTTAAATGATATTAAATGAACAGCAGATTGACTTTAGCTTCAGCTCCTGAGGAAAAAGAGCCCATCATTTTTAATTACAGAGATATTATTTGTCCACATTCATTTTAAAGCTCAATACTCTTACTTCTGCTCACCAAGGCCCCATTTATTTGATCAAAAACACAGTAAAAACAGTAATATTGTGAAATATTATTCCAATGTAAATCAGCTGTTTTCTATGTGAATATATAGTAAAGTGTAATTTATATCCTAAATTTTCAGCATCATTACTCCAGTCTTCAGTGTCACATGATCCTTCAGAAATCATTCTAATATGATGATTTGCTGCTCAAGAAACATTTATGATTATTATCAATGTTGGAAACAGTTTTTTGTGGAAACTGTCATACATTTTATTTTTCAGGATTCTAGTTTATTTAGACATTACCTGACAAAGCATTTTTCTAGTGCAAGCCTTCACATGCCAACTTCAGTTGATATTGTGCATAAACAGCTTCATCCTAAAATGCTATATATAGTTGACAAAGGTATGAAAACAATTAAAAGATTAAAATATGGCAGAAACAGCAGCCGAACACATCGAATGACTGCTTCAATAGCTGCTAACTAAAGCACTGAAAGACCATTGAAAAGCTCCAAATCCTCATTCAAACACTTTAAATGTGAATCTGCCCCGCGTCTGCAGTGAATGCCAGGATTAGGAATTATGTAAGAGTGCTGGAACATTGGAAATACCACAGATGATTGATCTAGGAGAAGGCTTTTAGCGAGAACAGCAGGACGATGTTGGAGAGAAGACGACGTTGGGGTAGGTGTGAGTTTTGAGGAGGGAGACGGTGAAATAAGGTGGGCTAATTTGAATTTACATCCGCCACTTTGTGTTAATGGTGCCGGGCAATATTTGAGTCACTGAGAGAGAGAGAAAGAGAGGAAACGGGAAGGAGAGCAAGGAACCTGTGCCACCGCAATCAAATAAAGTCATTAAGGCCCTTATAAATGCCGCCACACATCCCTGCGCTGTTTATTTACAGGTTCTGATGCCCATCCAGCAGCTCACGCTCGTCTCACTCGCTCTCTTTAACTTTAGTCCTTCTTTTGACCGCATTTCTTGCACGTATGAAGACACGCTGCACGGTTCCACCTCTCTGAACCCGCTGCATTACTGCTGCACACACCGGGCGTGAAGATCACAGACCGACTGCTGAATGAACACAGCACAGATCTACCAGCGAAGCTGGACAGAGTTTAAACACAGACGAGAGAGACGTATTTAAACACATTTATACAAAGCATACATACACACGTTTTTGCATTAAACAAATTACCTTGAACAGATGTAATCCAGCCACATGGTATTAAAGATAATTTGGACTAATTTGTTGTTTAATTATATATAATGACTATAATGAGTTCTAATTGGATAGGAATCAATGTGAAATGAAATGGACCATCAACCTCTATAGATATTAACATCAGTGACATCTGATACTGTTCTTTTGAACTTTATATTCATCACATAACCTTGAATAAATGTATCAAAGTTTGCTCAAAAATATCTCAACACTGATAATAATCATAAATGTTTCTTGAGCAGCAAATCATCATATCAGAATGATTTCTGAAGGATCATGTGACACTGAAGACTGGAGTAATGATGCTGAAAATTCAGCTTTGATCACAGGAATAAATTACACTTTACTATATATTCACATAGAAAACAGCTGTTTTACATTGGAATAATATTTTACAATTTTTACTGTATTTCTGATTAAATAAACGGGGCCTTGGTGAGCAGAAGAGACTTCAGTAGTGTATTCTACTAGAATAAAATATAAAAAAATAAACAAAATAATAATAATAATAATACAATAATAATAATAATAATAATTAAAAATAAATAAATAAAAGACTTAGTACGAGTATTGAGCTTTAAAATGAATGTGGACATAATACGTAAGGGAAAAAATGTAATTAAAAAATTACAAATTTTAAAATTGTAATAATATTTCACAATTATCACTGTATTTTTGAACAAATAAACGCAGTCTTGGTGAGCAGAAGAGACTTCAGTAGTGTATTCTACTAGAATAAACTTTTATGAAATAAAATAAAATAAAAAATAAAATATAAAAAATAAAATAATAATAATAATAATAATAATAATAATAATACAATAAAATAATAATAATAATAATAATTAATAATAATAATTAAAAAATAAATAAATAAAAGACTTAGTAAGAGTATTGAGCTTTAAAATGAATGTGGACATATAATACGTAAGGGAAAAAAATGTAATTAAAATATTACAAATCTTAAAATCGTAATAATATCTCACAATTATCACTGTATTTTTGATCAAATAAATGCAGCCTTTGTGAACAAAAGAGAGTTATTTCAAAAGTTCAAGTATATTTATAAAGCTTATTTACATCAAACAATTGTACCAAAGTTCTGTAAAATCAAGACAAAATATAGTATAAAACTAGAATTAAATACATTTTCTAGTATAAACTAGCAAAAAAGCCCTCATAAAACACAACATTTTTTAAATGGTAGTGTATATATATATATATATATGTGTGTGTGTGTGTGTGTGTTCATTATTTCATTAAGCAAATCCTTTAGGTGGCATTTATTTAGCTTGACATTTATACTAGGTTTCCAGTAGGCCTTATGTATAGACGTCAGAGCTGTTATTGTGTTGCACATTGTGAATATTACAAAGTCAGATACTTTTTCCCATTTCATTGTCACTTTTGAAACTTCTTCAGCACACACACACACACACACACACACACACACACACACACACACACACACAGCGCTGTCCCCTGTGTGGAAACAGATTGAGGTTGGTTTGAGCGTCATTAATGTTCGTGTGAGCAGCTCCGTGAGGACAGACGTGTTCCTGAAGTTTCCATGACGTCAGCGCTCCTCTCCCTCTGCCGTCCCGCCGCACGCTGATCCTGGCTGGGACACAGACGCTTAAAATGTGCCATCACAGAAATAACACATGTAACGTATGGACTGTCATTTGAGGGTATTTCAGTCCCGCATTGGTTGAACAGCGTGATTTGTTCATAGTTCCTCAGTGTTTTGACTCAGTGACGTTCTTATGCGTCAGTGTTTGTCAGGCTGTCGATGTGTTTCTCAGCTGTCCAGGGCCTTTGGTTTTTCCGACGGCAGAAAGAGCGATTATGTGCCGGTGTGAGTAAAGATGGACATTTTTTAGGACTTTCCTTTTTTGCGCTCGGATGCATCAGTTATCAAACACTCTTACAGAAGCAGATGGAGTAACAACTCAGACAAATATTAATCCAGCATCATCTCCCACAAAAATAAAATTATATATCGCATCCATAAATGAAAACAAAACATTTGGTCATTAATCCAATCCCTCTCTCTCTCTTTCTCTCTCTCTCTCTCTCTCTCTCTCTCTCTCTCTCTCTCTCTCTCTCTCTCTCCTGTCTTCTGTTTGGTTGTAACACGCTCCTGTTAGTTTAGATGGAGAACTGACTGACTAATTAGGAATTTCTAATCCTCATTCACATGGAAATGTTGTTTATTTTCTTCAACACTCCATGATGACAAAAACATCCGTGTGTCAATATTAGTTTGTTTGTGTGAGCAGTGAAAGTCTTGAAGTGCTTGTCAACTTTAAAGGGGATACTACTTTATTTATTTATTTATTTATCCATCAATCCCTCTATTCCTCCATCCATTCCTCCATCCATCCCTCCATTCATCCCTCCATCCATTTATTCATTCATCCATCCATCATCCATCCATCCATCCATCCATCAATTCAAAACATCCATCCATCCATCCCTCCATTCATCCATTCATCCCTCCATCCATTTATTCATCCATCCATCCATTTATCCCTCCATCCATCCATTCATCCCTCCATCCATTTATTCATCCATCCATCCATTTATCCCTCCATCCATCCATCCCTCCATTCATCCCTCCATCCATTTATTCATCATCCATCCATCCATCCATCCATTTATCCCTCCCTCCCACCATCCATCCCTCCATCCATTTATCCATCCATCTATCCATCCATTTATCCCTCCATCCATCCATCCATCCATTCATCCATCCCTCCATTCATCCATTCATCCCTCCATCCATTTATTCATTCATCCATCCATCCATCCATTTATCCATCCATCCATCCCTCCATTCATCCCTCCATCCATTTATTCATCCATCCATCCATCATCCCTCCATCCATCCCTCCATCCATCCCTCCATTCATCCATCCCCCATCCATCCATTCATTCATCCATCCATCCATCCATCCATCCATTTATCCATCCATCCATCCCTCCATTCATCCCTCCATCCATTTATTCATCCATCCATCCATCATCCATTCATCCATCCCCCATCCATCCATTCATTCATCCATCCATCCATCCATCCCTCCATCCATCCATCCATCCATCCATTCATCCCTCCATCCATCCCTCCATCCCTCCATTCATCCATCCCCCATCCATCCATCCATTCATTCATCCATCCATCCATCCATCCATCCATCATCCCTCCATTCATCCCTCCATCCATCCCTCCATCCCCATCCATCCATCCCCCCATCCATCCATCCCCCATCCATCCATTCATTCATCCATCCATCCCTCCATCCATCCCTCCATTCATCCATCCATCCATCCATTCATCCATTTATCCATCCATCCATCCCTCCATTCATCCCTCCATCCATTTATTCATCCATCCATCCATCATCCATTCATCCATCCCCCATCCATCCATTCATTCATCCATCCATCCATCCATCCATCCCTCCATCCATCCATCCATCCATCCATTCATCCCTCCATCCATCCCTCCATCCCTCCATTCATCCATCCCCCATCCATCCATCCATTCATTCATCCATCCATCCATCCATCCATCATCCCTCCATTCATCCCTCCATCCATCCCTCCATCCCCATCCATCCATCCCCCCATCCATCCATCCCCCATCCATCCATTCATTCATCCATCCATCCCCCATCCATCCATTCATTCATCCATCCATCCCTCCATCCATCCATTCATTCATCCATCCATCCATCCATCCATCAATTCAAAACATCCATCCATCCATCCCTCCATTCATCCATTCATCCCTCCATCCATTTATTCATCCATCCATCCATTTATCCCTCCATCCATCCATCCCTCCATTCATCCCTCCATCCATTTATTCATCATCCATCCATCCATCCATTTATCCCTCCCTCCCACCATCCATCCCTCCATCCATTTATCCATCCATCCATCCATTCATCCATCCCTCCATTCATCCATTCATCCCTCCATCCATTTATTCATTCATCCATCCATCCATCCATTTATCCATCCATCCATCCCTCCATTCATCCCTCCATCCATTTATTCATCCATCCATCCATCATCCCTCCATCCATCCCTCCATCCATCCCTCCATTCATCCATCCCCCATCCATCCATTCATTCATCCATCCATCCATCCATCCATCCATCCATTTATCCATCCATCCATCCCTCCATTCATCCCTCCATCCATTTATTCATCCATCCATCCATCATCCATTCATCCATCCCCCATCCATTCATTCATCCATCCATCCATCCATCCCTCCATCCATCCATCCATCCATCCATCCATTCATCCCTCCATCCATCCCTCCATCCCTCCATTCATCCATCCCCCATCCATCCATCCATTCATTCATCCATCCATCCATCCATCCATCCATCATCCCTCCATTCATCCCTCCATCCATCCCTCCATCCCCATCCATCCATCCCCCCATCCATCCATCCCCCATCCATCCATTCATTCATCCATCCATCCCTCCATCCATCCATTCATTCATCCATCCATCCCTCCATCCATCCCTCCATTCATCCATCCATCCATCCATTCATCCCTCCATCCATTTATTCATCCATCCATCCATCATCCCTCCATTCATCCCTCCATCCATCCATCATCCCTCCATTCATCCCTCCATCCATCCCTCCATCCCTCCATTCATCCATCCCCCCATCCATCCATCCATCCATCCATCCATCCATCCATCCATTCATCCCTCCATCTTCCCTCCATCCCTCCATTCATCCATCCCCCATCCATCCATCCATCCCTCCATCCATCCATCCATTCATCCCTCCATCTTCCCTCCATCCCTCCATTCATCCATCCCCCATCCATCCATCCATCCATCCATCCCTCCATCCATCCATCCATTCATCCCTCCATCCATCCATCCATGAGTCACATGATGAGTCAAATGATACATACATACATACATACATATATATATATATATATATATATATATCTCCAGACCATTTTCTGCCCTATCTCTGATTATATATTTATTTTCTGTTTTTCTTTTCAATATGCTGCTGTGATTAGAGAAATATGGTTATTGCATGTTACCTAACCAGACAAACCTTGACCTTTAGTTTTTTGCAGCTCAGTTTCAATACAAGCTGTTTTTGGTCACGGGAGGAAGTTCTGAGTTCTGAAATGTACAACATGTTTTCATTATTCATCAAGCTCTGTTATCTGAGATCAGTGAACATATGATTCCTCATGACTCTTTCTCTCTCTCTCTCTGTGTGTGTCCCTTCTGCAGCTCTAAATGTCCACGTCCCAGAATCCCCTGTGGTGGCTCTGTTTGGGATGGACACAGTCCTCAACTGCTCTTTCTCAGGGGTCTCAGAGTTTAACCTGTCTGACCTGAGTGTGTTCTGGCAGCTCTCAGACACGAAGCGCATCGTACACAGTTATTGGCAGAGCCAGGATCAGCTGATCGACCAAGACGAAAGATTCGCCAACCGCACCAGCCTGTATCCAGATCAGCTGACGGCCGGCAACATCTCGCTCCTGCTGAAGAAAGTGCGCGTCGCGGACGAAGGAAGTTACACGTGTTTCGTCAGAGTGCAGAATTACAGCAGCGGAGCCATGCTGATGCAAGTGGCAGGTAACCAATCAGAGAGCCGAGCCATAGGTCACACAGTACATGTAGCTCTCCTATGGACAGTGAATGTTGGGAAGGCCATGACATACAAGCTTAATCAATTAATTAATTGTTGTCTTAATGTTAAGCTCTGTCGATAGCATTTGTGGCGATTGCCACTGAAAATACTTTTGACAGTTTTTAAAACAAAAATCCCACTTACAGTAACTCATATTTAGTTCATAGCTCATAAAACTATAAAACAGAATCATTTTGTAGGCAGGTGGTTATGTGTTATAGATGTAATAATAAGCCTAAATTAAATCTTTTTAATTCAATAATCATGTCTTCAGAAGACTTTTATTAATCCACTTGATTTATATGGATTATGTTTACTTGCGTATTATGAATGGACTTTCACTGAAGGAAAAGAAATTAAAAATTTCTTCATTTGAGTTTCGAATATGAATGAAAGTCTTATGGATTTGTAAAAACATTGTTTGAGTAACTGATGTCTGAATTTATATTCGTGACGGTTATTATAACTGAAACTACCAACCATTTTCAACCCAACTTGGGTTGTTTTTAACCCAGCATTTATAGTATATATAGTAAACTAAAAGTATCTCAAATTATATTAAAATAACACTGATTTGTGGTGTTAACCTTTCAAAGACACATTTTCTCTGAGAGGGTTTTATTGAAAATCAGCACAGCACACTAATTAACACACCAAAAAATCAAATGTGCTAATTAATGTCAAAAAAAAAAAAAAAATCTAAAACTAGTTACCCTCACTAATTGACTGGTCGTTTGTTGGTGAAATTTTATTGCAAGTGCCTAATTCAATAAACTGAGGGACAAGTAAAATTTATTTTCTGATGATTGACATCATGCCACTAATGCCATCAATAGAGCTTAACTTGCGTTACTTTAATCTGGAAAATCGACTGTCTGCAAAATCTGCTGCCTCTATATAATCCATATCATCTATATGAGACTGCAGTCAGATATTTGAAAGCTGAAATATTATTGCTGGCGACCTCTGCGAACGGATACTAGATATCAAAGCACTGCTGTTATGAGCGTTATTATGTACTGTATACTTTATCGTAATGTGTGTTATTATGCACCCTACGTCACTAATGGATATTGCAGGCGTGTTGTGTGATTGATATCTTTGCACATCTTGATTATTATTGGTCATAAAATGCTTAGTGCTTTTGCAAAGGCCCAATAATGACCACGATCATTTATATGCGATTCTCACAATGACCCTGATCAATATACAGTCATATCGATTGTTAGGATTTCATGTGATTGATGGTACGCTGCAGTCCCCAGAGAACGTGTTCAACTGTAGCCGCCTATATGTGTTATTATTTTTATGGCTGAGTGCACTCAGACTTACCGGGGTACATCATTATTTATGATCTATAGATGGCATTTTCCCATTCTCTGCTCTCTTCCTCTCCGTCTCTCTCGCCTTTCTCTTTCGATGCCTTGAATTAAGTAATATTAATGCTCTGAGATGTACCGCTTCTGTCTGCTTCTGTACGTCTAATGAAGATTAAACAAAAGCAATCCTGTCTTTTTCAGTGTTGAACATTATAATCTTTACTATTTATTAGCAGTATTATTTTGAGCTCACATAAGGCTGCAGCCGTTTCTTCTTCAGGAGATTTTCAATTAGCACCATAAAAATGTGTCATCTGTAATTATTATATTCTCATGAATGGTTTTATATGACACTTAAAGGCTTAGTTGATCACAAATGATCATTTACTCACCCTCATGTTGTTCTAAAACGGTTTCTTCCAAAAGAAAAGATATTTTGAAAAATGTTATAGAAGCTGAAACAGCTTAAAATACTCCGTCATTTATGGTCATACAGATAAGAGTAAGACATCATTCAAAACTGCAAAGCTATTTTTGTGTACATTCAAAACAACGAAACATTTGCATTCGTAAAATAAAGAAAACAACTGGGATGCGCTTTCTTCCATCTCGCTCTCCGTGAACTTCTTTCTGGAGCACGTCACAAAAATGAACCAATACTTGTACTACAGACTACTTTTTGCTTATTTGTTGTTAAATACATTATATATATATATATATATATATATAAATGCAGCGCTACTGTTTACAGGGGTAACCGCTGTATTTCTGCTGAGTGAATTTTCATTCAGCCACTTTTGTTCAGACCAATTTTTTGCAATTTTTACTTTTTGCTTATTTGTTGTTAAATGCATTATAATTGTCACTGTGGAATAAAAGTCACAGCACGCTTTAGATGATAAAAGAAACTCGACTTATTTCATTGCTTTTTTACTTGGAATCATATGTAATATATTAATAAAAATATTGAAAATTAAAGATTATGGTAATTATAAAAATTAAAATAAAATAGACCCATATGATTTACGTTGATTTCTGTGATATACAGTACTGGTCAAAAGTTTGGACACATTACTATTTTTAATGTTTTTGAAATAAGTCTCTTATGCTTATCAAGCCTGCATTTATTTGAGCAAAAATACAGAAAAAAAAAAACAGTAATATTGTGAAATATTATTACAATTTAAAATATTGGTTTTCTATTTTAATATCCTTTAAAATATAATTTATTTCTGTGATGCAAAGCTGAATTGTCAGCATCATTACTCCAGTCTTCAGTGTCACATGATCCTTCAGAAATCATTGTAATATGCTGATTTATTATCAATGTTGGAAACAGTTGTGCTGCTTAATATTTATAACCTGCGATACTTTTTTCAGGATTCTTTGATGAATAAAACGTTTAAAAAAAGAACAGCATTTATTTAAAACAGAAATATTTTGTAACAATATACACTACCATTCAGAAGTTAATACTATTTTTTTTTTTTTTTTTTTTTTTTCAGCAAGGATGTGTAAAATTGATAAAAAGTGATAGTAAGTAATAGTAAAATGTGTAAAAAGTGATAGTAAATTTCTAAAAAGATTTCTATTTTGAATAAATGCTGTTATTTTTAACTTTTTATTCATCAGTGAATCCTGAAAAAAGTATCACAGGTTCCAAAAAAATATTAAGCAACACAACTGTTTTCAACATTGATAATAAATGAGTATCAAATCATCATATTAGAATGATTTCTGAAGGATCATGTGACACTGAAGACTGGAGTAATGATGCTGAAAATTCAGCTTTGATCAAAGGAATAAATTACAGTTTAAAGTATATTAAAATAGAAAACCATTACTTTAAATTGTAATAATATTTCACAATATTACTGTTTTTTCTGTATTTTTGATCAAATAAATGCAGCCTTGATAAGCATAAGAGACTTCTTTCAAAAACATTAAAGATAGTAATGTGTCCAAACTTTTGACCGGTGCTTCTTTACACGCCACCAGATTATGACTCCTCTGCTTCGAAATCATGCATTTGATGACATTTCCTTAAGTGATTCAATTTCCCTTATTTGGATTGCAAAGTGTGATTGAAATTTAAACTGCACATTGTCTTAAATAATTGTGATTAGAACGAATAACCACAATCAGATGATTAATCAATAACCGTGACAATTTGCACTTAGTTTGAAGAAGAATTTGTATAATATTTGATTAATTAAAAAAACAGTTCATTGAATTTTAAAGCAGTTGTAAGTTTCAGCCTCTGTCTTCTGTCTCAGTCAAACGGACAGCAGCTAGAGGTTAAAGAGTTGTTGGCATCACTGCCCCCTTTTTGGCGACCCCACATCCGTCTGATTGCTTTTTCTCCCATCGTCCCAATGCCCAACTTTTTTGTTTGCCGAATTATGATTGGCTCTGGGAATAAGGCCGCCTCCAGCTCCCTCCATGTAGCTGCTCAAGGGATGGTAGTGCAATAATTTCTTCATCTGCCAACAAAGTACTAACCCCCAACAAAAACACTTTACGACCGGCCGATTTCCCAGAAGCCCTCCCCAGCTGTGGTTCCTCTACCCTGTTGAGAGAGAGAGGCTTCTCTCGTAGATGAGCGTGTTTCTGTCTGATGTTGAGCCATGTGTGTTTTATGCTAAGCTCCTAGAATGTAATTAACAATTTAATGGGAATCATGTCAAGCCGGTCCCAAGGTGGAGCGCAGCGGTAGATCGTTCAGCTAAATGCTAAGCGCCCCCATTCGGTTTCAGTAGCTTTCCAGAACTGCCAGTGTCAGCAATTTCCTGCTGGTTTATGTTATCATACTGCAATCTCACCATTCTGACATTGAAATAAGGCATTCGAGTGATTCGTGTGAAGCCGAGGAGTCTTCAGAAAAGTTTTGATAGCATTTTAATTTCATCCATCTCCGTATAATGCCCAATACAGTGGTGTTTATTAGTGCAGCGCTGCTGTTTACAGGGGTAACCGCTGTATTTCTGCTGAGTGAATTTACATTCAGCCACTTTTGTTCAGACCAATGTGAATATATATATATATATATATATAATATGCTATTTTTGACCATTTTACGGTTTAAGATGTTACCATAGACATTGGAATTACCTAAACAACATGCAGTTCTATTCTAATATTAGAATAGAACTACTATTCTAGCTCTGCTGTAATAGAACTTTTTAGTCCAGAGCAGTGTTATTTTAGTATGTTTTAAATACTATTTTTTATTTTATTTTTTTTTAAATATTACTATTTAGGTTTAATTTATTTTTATATAAGGTTTACTTTTAGTTCCGTTTTAGTTTTTAGTTATTTCAAGTTTTATTTAACATGTCTTAAAACATAAATTTTTAGTTAACATGTCTAATTTTCATTTAGTTTTAGTTTCATTTAGTTTATTATTATTATTATTTTTTTTTTTTTTTACAGCTTTATTTCAATAATCAAAAATGTTTTTAAAAGATTTTTTTTTTTAGTTAACAGACCACTGGTCCAGCGTTTCCAGCTATACGTCACACACACTAACTAGTCCTCTCTCGCTCTCTCCAGCTCCGTTCTCCAAACCCCTGGTCACCTGGGGCACAGAGTCCAACCTGAAGCCCGGCGACGTGGTCGCCCTCACCTGTGTGGCGTATGGCGGTTATCCTGAGGCGCAGGTGCTGTGGCAGGACGGCGCGGGACGCAACCTGACGGACAACATTACCATCTCGCAAGTAGCCAACGAGGAGGGTCTCTTCAGTGTGAAGAGTGTCCTGACCGTCATTCTGGAGCCTAACAGCACCTACAACTGCCGACTGACCAATCCACTGCTCGGAGAGGAAGGACAAGCTTCTGTTACCATCACGGGTGAGTCGCTGACTGAACCAAAAGATCATTTTCACAAACTTTTTGCATGCTTATTTCTGTTGACTTCCCCAAGCACTACAGAAATGTATCATGTGTAGTCATTTTATTCTTATATATGGTTTTATATGACACTATGGAATATGAAACTATGGAAAAGTGCAGCTTGGACATTCTGCTAAATATCTTATTTTGTGTTCCACGCAAAGGTAAAGGTCATATGGGTCAAACTGTCTTTTTTGGGTGGACTGTCCCTTTAAAATCCTCAATATCTTTGTAATCACTGTAATAGATACTACAGAGAAACCTTGGCGTCGTCAGTGTTAATCTCAGCAGCTGCGATCAAAAAAGGCCGTACGTGGATCATCCTGACTACGATAGCCTTACAACTTGTTAGTAAACAAGCGTCAGAATCCGTGCGCGAGCTGAGTGATCATGCCGACCTTGTTTGATATGAAAATGCATTTGCATTTGTTTACAACAGCTGCTGTATGCTCAACAACTTTAGTAATTAATATTGACCTAGCTAGATAGATGCAGTTTGCTTGCTTGTTTTTCTATTGCAAACAACTGTGAACCAGGATTCACTCTGAAACAAAATGCTCCACAGTTAGGCATAGATGAATTTCTGGAGTGATGGTAACTTTATTCAACCATTATAAGTTGCTTTACAAGGCATAATTAATGCATTTTTATAATGCATTATATGAAAAGGCTTTAAATAGATTCAGAAGCAACTGATCTGTTAAAACGTTTGAAAACATGCTTTTTAGTGACATTAGTGGCACAGAAATTAAATTTAAAAGTACATTTTGAATCATTCCATTATTTAATAGTTATTGCATAGTAAAACTGTACTGTTTGTGCGACCATATGCAGGAAAAAAACAACTTTTTGAATAAGGAATAAATCCTATGTATCTAGAGCTCAGAATGTCTTTCTAAGTGAGACATTTAGGACTTCTATCACTGAAAAGAGGAACATCTATTTAGTATTCAAGAGCCTTTTTCTGGGAGAGCGTGCCGAGGACAAGACCCGTTAAAATGTCACACTTCTCTCCAAATTCCCAATGAAAAATTACAAAGTAATGTAGACGTGCCCCAAAATGAATGAGAAAGGTAGAAAAAATAGAGGAGTGGAAAAAGATGTCTATCAAAAAGTCTGTCAAGGTTCAGAAAGAGAAAATGAGCTACAGGAGGGACGCGGTGTGACCGGGTGGCATTGAACGAGGTCAGAGCAAACTTAATCTCAATCTCAATTAGCCACAACGTGATTCATCAATTAGCTTCTGCCATTCCACTTAAACTGCTCATTTCATCCACTGAGCTTTTATGGAGATGTTTATTCATTGCAGAAAGTATACAGTCTTTTGTATTCATGAATATACAGGTTAAATTAATGCTGATATAATTGTATAAAACCTGATGATGATCATTTTATTCAGCATTATTTGAGAAGAACATTGTGTGATTCTGTAAGAAGTTCACAGGTTCAGAGGCACAAACTTGCTCATATTTCATATATATGAAAAAAAATTAAAATGTATAATATAAATGTGTGCATATATATATATATATATATATATATATATATATATATATGCACACAAAATATACAAATGTAAAAATGTTAACAATTTATATATATATTTATATAATATATATAAAATATAGAAATGTAAAAATATTAAAAATTTATATATTTATATAATATATATAACAAACTTTATAAAAAATTTTCTAGAATTATTTTATTTACATTTTTGTTTTACATTTTCACATTTGGATATATATATATATATATAAAATATATGAGACAGTTATATAAAAGTATAAAAATATTCTTGAAAATATTATAAATATATATATATATATATATATTTGAAAATATATATATATTTTTATATTTTCATTTTTAAAAATATATAAATCAACATATATATATATATATATATATATATATATATTTAGTTTTTTTAGTTGATTTATACATTTTTAAAAATGTGAAAATATAAAATATATATATATTTTTCTATATATATGTATATATATATATATATATGAGACAGTTATATAAAAGTATAAAATATTCTTGAAACTTATATATCTATATATAGTTTTTTTAGTTGATTTATATATTTTTAAAAATGTGAAAATATAAAATATATATATATATATATATATATATATGTAAGTTTTAAAGAATTTTTTTTATACTTTTTATACTTTTGTATAAAATTTAGTCTAATTTTTTATATAAATGCTATCTCTCTCTCTCTCTCTCTCTATATATATATATGCACACAAAATATACAAATGTAAAAATGTTAAAAATTTATATATATATTTATATAATATATATATAAAATATACAAATGTAAAAATGTTAAATATTTATATATTTATATAATATATATAACAAACTTATATATATATATATATATATATATATATATCTCCAAATGTGAAAATGTAAAACAAAAATTTAAATAAAATAATTCTAGAAAATTTTATAAAAGTTTGTTATATATATTATATAAATATATAAATATTTAACATTTTTACATTTGTATATTTTATATATATATTATCTAAATATATATATAAATTTTTAACATTTTTACATTTTTAAAAATATATAAATCAACTAATATATATATATATATATATATATTTTGTTTTTTTAGTTGATTTATATATTTTTAAAAATGTGAAAATATAAAAAATATATATATTTATATATATACATATATATATATAGATATAAATATAAAAAGTTATATAAAAGTCATATAAAAGTATAAAATATTCTTGAAAATTATATATATATATATATATATTTGAAAATATATATATTTTATATTTTCACATTTTTAAAAATATATAAATCAACTAAAACAAAACAAAACAAACAAAAAAAAAAAATATATATATATCTTTTTGTTTGTTTTTTTTGTTTTGTTTTGTTTTGTTTTTTTTAGTTGATTTATATATTTTTAAAAATGTGAAAATATAAAAAATATATATATATATATATAAAATTTTCAATAATTTTTTTTATACTTTTTATACTTTTATATAAAATTTAGTCTATTTTTTTTATATAAATGCTATCTCTCTCTCTCTCTCTATATATATATATATATTATATAAATCTGTGTTTTTAATCATAATTAATCTGAACATTAGGTTTTGTTGATATATGAGGCAGTGATTAACTAGAAAGATTAAAAAACACAGGCTGACCAATCCGAAGAGCGAATGAAAGACGGCAGGCGAGGAATCTTCTACTTCCTTCGCATCATTTTCTACACCACTGACTGCACTGCAATTTTCTACATGTCTTTTTTTGATGAGAGCAGACACATATTCATCCATTTGCACACAAACCACTGTGAGAGTCCAGAGATGTTGGTCTTGTGGTTGTTGAGGTAGTGTATCCTGAGAGGATCCGAGCTGCACTAATTTACAGTTATATAAGGATGTTTCTCAGTTAATCTGCAGATATCGACCTTGAGCTGGTGTGAGCAGCGCAGGATGGAGAATGAGCTGAAAACGAGAACACTTAAAGATGGAGAGACCAAATGAGGAGCAGAAAACAGATAGCTGACTCGTATGAGTTAGAGCAGTAGCAGCGTCTTCCATAGAAATCCCTGCTTTTTCAGAATGTGGAGGTTTCCTCTCTTTCTTTCAAACAGCTGGTATCTCTGTCAGTGCTTTAAGTCCTAATGTGTGTGTGTGTGTGTGTGTGTGTGTGTGTGTGTGTGTGTTAAATAGGCACCTCTGTCTTGCATCACAGAAAGGAATCATCACTGTCCATCTTTCTTTGCTGGCACAGCATTCTGGGTTAAACCTGTGAGAAAAATACAGAAAGAGACACAGAGAAAGAGAGAAAAACCAACAGCGGTCAATAGACTGACAGAGCGAGTTTGGGAGGGAGCGCCGGAGAAACAGGGATGCTTAGAAATGTAGCCATGGTGATTTTGCAGTGAATAATGTAACCATGGTGATGTTGCTGTGGTGACTCTCTAGCATTGATGAACTGATGCTGATGTCACAGCAGAAGCGGTTATGGGATGTTGCAGTAAACGTCTTTGTCTTAGTCCGCAATCTAGTTTAACATGAATCTAGATTCACTGATATAGAGCTGTGCCATGAGTGCTTCCATTAAAGAGGAGTATTCTGCTTTTTTCACATTTATCTTTAGTTTGAGCATGAAAAAGCTCTGCAAAGTTCCAGTTCTTCTCTATATCAGTGTCAGTGTTTCTGAAACGCCTCCATCTTGAGTTTTCTTCACAATATTCCTCATTTAAATAATTCATACGCAGAATAAAGGGGCGGGGCCTGGTTGAGTTAGTTAGTAGTGTGTTGAAACTGGCGGTTATGGTAAGGGGCGGGACATTTCCCAAACACCAATCACAACACTCTGCTCCAGCCGACCAATCAGAGCACATTGTGCTTTTCAGAAGGAGGGGCTTCATAGAGACAGGAACTAAACAGAGCGTTACTGACAGACTGGGAAGAGAGGAGCTGAACAATGGAGAATATGAGGAAAATAATCAACATTCAAGCAGGAAAACCTGTTCTAGTAGAGCACAAAAACTACATCAAGACTTTGTACATAACAGGGCGTCTTTAAGTTTCCTCCACATAGTTTGTATGCATATTTTGGATTCACTGGGAAAAAATGGTGTAGGATTTACTTTGAAGCAATTTTCACTCAGAAATTGCTAGTAAATTTCACAAATAATTATAAAGAAATGGCAATTAACACATTGAATCATGATATTTTATAGTAAAAAACAAGATGTAAACAAAATGTCAATAAATAAAACTATGGATTGAAGTGGATGAATGTTTTGTTTGGTTCAAAGACATGCATAATAAATATGCATTATGAATAATTGGTAACACTTTACAATAAGCTTTCATTTGTTAACATTAGTTTACATTCACTGCAAAAAAAAAAAAAAAAAAAAATGCTTTTTTGTCCCAAATAGAAACAAGATTATTTTTCTTACCCCATTGGCAGATAATTCTGCTTGTTTTAAGCAAAAACTCAGTTCATTTTGATTCTTTCCCCACCAGAAAACAAGAAAAAAATGTCTTTTTACTTATCTAGTAAAAACATCAGATTTTTAGATATTTTTAGATATTTGGACTGTAAACAAGACAAAAATACTAAATAATAAAAGCATTTTTTGCAGTGTTCATTTCAACATTTACTAATACATTTTTAAAATCCAAAGTTATGTCTGTTAATGTTGTTAATGCAGTGTGAACAATGAACAATTGTATTTTTACTAACACTATATTTGCCTAAGTTTGAAAGCAGGCAGTAAACAATGTATTACTATTATTATTATTATTATTATTATTATTATTTATTTATTTATTTATTTATCATTCTCTACAGCAGTAATGGAGAGCATTATTACTGCACATGCATCCAGACAATCTCAAGCAGGATCTAGAACTGAAAATTGTGCCGTGTAAATTACATTTAGCACATTTTTTAGTGTGTTTGCATTGTTACCTGATTTGCATAATTCCTTTAGTGAATCTAACGACGCAAACAAACAGCGGCCGCAATTCATTCCTCGTGAATTTCCCCATCAGTTTCAGCCTTTCTCTTTTTAATATTTTCGATCTTTTACCTTCTCGCACGTGCACGCTTATACTCGCACTAAACTACATATTTAAATGTTTATGCTGTACTTAATAACCCTTGGGTGTTTCACTCAGGTAGTGTTATTTGGGAGATGACATCACTGTGCTTCTCTCTCTCTCTCTGTTATCATCTGTCCCAGCAAACGTTGCCTCCTAAATTGCTACCTGACAGATCCGGGCCGAGCTCACAGTAGCCTAAAGAGTTGAGCAAGCAGGCAGAAAGAAAATGAGAGAATGAAATAGAGAGGCGGACAAAGCAAGAGAGAGAGAGAGTGATAGCGGCAAGAATGAAACCCTTTATTAGTCCTTGTCTCCTTCTCTTCCTCACCGGTCTAATTTGAATGTAATTAGCACATGCATTGGTAGGAGAAACAGCAATCTAAATGAGAGTGTTGTTCAGTCCTGCTTCTTGATGGAGTCCTGTATTCATTACTGTCGGAGACGCAAACAGCACTTTTCACAGTGAACACTAGCCTGATTGCTCTGGTCACGAGATCACGCTGCTAAGCAACACACACACACACACACACACACACACACACACACACACACACACACACACACTTCAGCACCATCAGCACATGCTGGAACGCACTGGATATATATATATATATATATATATATGTGTGTATAAGAATGTTGAAATTACGTTAGGTTTAAGATTTTGTCAGACATTCATATATATGATTTTTAAGATGTTGTCTATGTGGGGTCCGACTAAAGGACCTCACAATGTCGTATAAACAAGGATGTGTGTGTGTGTGTGTGTGTGAGAGTGTGTTTTGATGCTTTCTGTTAAATCCTGTTTGGAATTTGGTTTCACACAGCCTGTCATTTGCCTCGGCTCAGCGATATAAAATCATATTAGTTTCAGCATTTTTAGGGAACACTAAACAGAGAATAGCCTCCTAAAAATGCCTGATCTATACACACTTCTGTACACACACACAGAAGACTGCTGAAGCTTTGAAGAACTGCACATCATTGTCTTCTTTGTGCAACACAGCATTGTGTTTGTGCGTAATGTAGTTTCAATTAGACGGCTGGGAATGAAGTTGAGATTAGCCGGCTCTTCCAGTTTACTGCAGAAGCCAGAAATTGATAAGAAAGTGTGAAATGAGACTTAAACGGCCACCCTGAGTTCAACCTACAGGCTTGTGTCGATGTCAAGTGTGAATCATTTGCACCATCAGCGTTGTGTCCTCTAGGATTTAGAGGTGATTTTGTATTTGTTTGTTTATGTATTTATTTACTGTAATATTACATGCATGTATCACATACTTCCATGCATTTTTTTCTAAATAATCTAAGAATAATTAATTACATAATAAATATTATAAATGTACATTTAAATATATTAAAATAGAAATAATAATCTTTCACAATTTTCACAAATTTTACTGTATTTTTCATCAAATAAATGCAGTGCATAAGGCATTTGCTGACCCTTTCATATATATATATATATATATATATAAGAATATATATGAAATTTTTAAGGCATGCCGTTCAGGAAATTATTGTATTTATAATTAGAAGTTTGAGTATATGGAATGGAAATTGGAATACAATGAAACTTTTATATATGGAATGAAACTTCAATAAATGGAATGAAAGTTTGAATATATGGAACAAAATTTGCAATATATGGAATGAAAGTGCAAATTTGACAGTACTTAATAATGTATAGCTAGTTATATCCTTGTTATCAGAGCAACAGCCTTCTGAATTGCATGACTTTGAAAACTGCATTCCCTGAAATTTTCCAATACTTTGCTGATCTAGAAAAATTTAGGCAACAGCTGGTCATATTCCAAACAACACAAACAGTTTGGAGTCTACATCCTGTCATCTCCGACATCTCACACAGTAATCCCGATAAATTGCAGTAAAATTACTAGAACTACTTTACAGGTAAATACACAAATGTGTTCACACAAGCAGCGACATCCTTTTTACTGGTAAGATACCATTCACACATCAGTTCCAAAATACTGGTAAACTCTGTGATGTCAATCATCCACTGAGGAGAAGCACTGGTTCAAGTTTCATCCCATATATTCAGACGTTTACTCCATATATTCAGATTCCGTTCCATATATTCAAGGTTCAATCCATATATTCAGACCTTCATTCCATATATTCCAACTTCCATTCAATATATTTCAACTTCTGTTCCATATATTCCAACTTTAGTGCCACACATTCCAACTTTAGTTCCATATATTCTAACTTTCCATCAATATGTTCAAAATTTCATTCCATATATTCCAACTTTCATTCAATATTTTCCAACTTTCGTTCCATATATTCCAACGTTCGTTCCATATATTCCAAATTTTGTATAATAAACATTACATTGAGAGAGAGAGAGAGAATTCAGTTCCCAGTGTAATGTTTATTATACGAAGTTACTATGTAATAGTGATCATAAGTGTTGGGGAAAGTTACTTTTAAAAGTAACATGTTACAGTATTGCGTTACTCCCTAAAAAATGTGTTACTAATTGCGCTACTAATTTACGTTACTTAGTTACTTTTTCTGTAAAGTAATGTGTTACGTTACTTTTTCTCACCTGGGCTGAACTTGTTTGTTTATTTTTTTAGTTTTTTTTAAAAGAATAAAATAAAGTTCTTCTTTTGGCCAATGTAAAGGCTCTTTCACACCAAAAGTGAAATTAATACACTTAATCTGTTTTTGTGCAAGTGAGATGAGTAAATGCATGTTCACATTTAGTCTAGAACTCCAATAACCATCATGTTCACACACAACACCTCAACACTTACTCATTATTTCTCTCTGGAGAGCTGTCAGTCAATAAATGGGAAAATAAAGTAACTTGTGTTAAAAGTAACTCTGATATTTTGTTGTAAATTTAAAAAAAGTGCATTAAAAAGTAATCTGATTACGTTCTTGTAATGCATTACCCCCAACACTGATCATATGTACCGCACCCAATAACTCACAGCCTGCTTGATGTACAGTACGAGTTCGACACACAGAAGAACCTCAGAGCAGAACGGCATCGCTGAACTGATATCTAAATGCAGCATGTTAGATAATCCCGTTGAACTTTGGACTGTTGTGCCGCTGTCTATCATAAGTATGAAATACAGAAAGAAGAGACACTTTGAAGTTGACCCAAATGTGTTTGAAATCTTGAGCTCATAGACTCTTGCTTTAATCCCTTAAATAGTGAGCTGCTGTTGGTTAATCTCACTCGAGGCTGCTGTATTTAACACTGGTCCGGCACACAGGCAACATTAAGCTGTCTGATGGGCTACACATTAGTGCGGATGATTTCTGACCCCTCAGGTCACGTGAAAGGCCTCTAGCCTGTCTAACCCCTCCTGACCGTTTTTAACAGTGTCTTTAATCTCCACACTGCTTCATATGTGCCTTTTTCTAACTGTATAAAGCAGGGGTGAGGAACACTGATCCTGGAGGGCCATTGTCCTGCAGAGTTTAGCTCCAACCCTGAAAAAAACACTCACCTGCCTGTAACTTTAGTAATCCTGAAGACCTTGATTAGCTTCAGGTGTGTTTAATTAGGGTTGGAGCTAAACTCTGCAGGACAATGGCCCTCCTGGATCAACGTTCCTCACCCCTGGTATAAAGTATACCTAAAACAAGTGGAAAAGAGTTAATGAATGCAATAACACAAAACACACAGAACATGTTTTCTTTTATCTCTTTATCTTATGCAATTTTCTTTTTGGGTATATGTATCTTTTTTCAACTATATTCAAATATTTTTGCTGGAAAACAAGACAAAAATATGCAAATTTGTCTTAACACAAAAAGAGATCCTGGGTTTACTTTTGAAGTTTGATGTTCTTTTTACTTGCAAACCAGTAAAGACTTCCTCGTCTCTTCTTTTATAACTCTTTTTCAAGCCCACATCTCATCCCATGGCCATAACATACACCCTCTGTCTGTCTGTGTTGTGGTACGAATCCCATAATGATTTGATGATCCATCTCTGTTTACCTGTGAGCTGCTCTCATCTCGCCTGTGAGGAGGAAATGCGTTGCATTATTCTTCTGCAGTGCGATCCCAGATCTGCTCGCTGTCCAGGGTGTTTTGTAAAGCCATTAAAGATTCACATCTGCTCCCTTCATGTGCTCATCTCAGAGACTATCTGACAGAGAGATGGGCCACAAAAACTCTCAGAAGAAAAGGTTCTATATGGAATCTATAAGGGTCCGTCAGGCGCTTTATATATAGAACCTTTTAGATGTTCCCATCATGGCATCATTTTATGGATTTAGTTTTAATTAACTAATTTTAATTCATTTTTAGTTTTAATTACATTTTATGAATTAAACAGCTCATAAACATACTTTATCACTAGACAAAAACTGAAAAAACCCATTAAAGGGGACCTATAATGCCTCTTTCACAAGATGTAATATAAGTCTCTGGTGTCCCCAGAATGTGTCTGTGAAGCTTCAGCTCAAAATACCCCACAGATCATTTATTATAGCTTGTCAAATTTGCCCCTATTTGGGCGTGAGCAAAAACTCTTCCTCTTCTCTAAAGCAGCCCATCATGGCCCCGCCCCCTTTGTTGTGTGTTCTCGGGGGCGGGGTTTATGTAAATTTTAGGGTTAGTGATGTCACCAACCCGAGAAGAAGCTCGTTGTAGTCCCTACCAGCCGTTTGTTGTAGTCCTTAAACAGAGAATTATTAAAGAAAATATCTCCCTTTGCATTGAACTTTGAGTGTCGTAACTTTGCAGATGTTGTTTATGATCAAACAGCAACATTACACACTAACTAAAGTTAAAAAAGTGAAATCATAATCAACCACCCCTTTAAACATGAAAGTATTATGCAATCATTTAAGACATCTCTTCTTATATTGAACCTTTTTGGTGTAAAGGGTTCTTTGAAATTGAGTCTATATAAATCCCAGTGAACCTTTTTTTCTAAGAGCGCATGGAGGAACAAAATCTATAAAAAGAAAAAATACATATGCAAAAAAAAAAAAAAGATTCAGTTATGAGGTAAAGTGAAATTATTATAAAACAGACAGATTTGTGGGAATTTACTCCTTTATTAATTCCTGTGATACTTATGTATTTTTGTAGTTCATTTAAATATTTATTTTTTCAGTTATGCATATTTTTTCACTAATTTATTTATTTCCCTCATATAGTTCATACACTGTAAAAAATATATAGTTTCGTCATTTAACACAAATCTACTTCAATAATTAATGTAGTTCAGATAACACAATATTTTGAGTTTCTGTTGATTAAACCAATCGTCTTCATTGTATTAACTCAAATTTTTAATTTCAATGAACTCAAAATTTTAAGGCAACCAGGTTACTTCCTTTTTTAAGTTAAACCAACAATTCTTTTATACAGTGTATGCAGTTCTAAATTGGGTGAAAAAGTATTTAACATTTATGATACAGTCTTTGTTATATGCTTTCATTTTGTAGGCAAGGCTTTAGAATTTTAATTTTTACTATTTTTTTACCAGATGGTGCCATTTTCTCAGGTTTGGCCTATAAAGCAAATACTCGCTTTATTCCCATTTTCTGCTTCTATAGCGCCAATGGGATAAATTATGCAGCTATAATTGTGTTGGTGTGGATGTCAGATTATGGTTTATATGTGTGTAATTAAAAAAAAAAATTGTGTGTGTGCTTTAATATTTGAGAGAGAAAAACTGCACTCTACTGAAAATCACAAATCCACCCACTGTGTGCACCAATAGAGTTTTGCTGGCATCTAATGGGGGAAATTTGGTACTGCGCCCAAACAAAATCTTACTGAAAGCTCATTTTTTGAGATATCAACCTCAAATTTGGAACACAACTTGTTTAGATTTATGGCTTTGATTTTCTAGCAGTTTTAGAGTTCAGCATGTTTCATAAAATATATATTTTATATAAAATAATGTTCATAAATTATTTCCATAAACTTAAACCTCTATAACTTTTTTTTTTGTTTGTTTCACTTTTTAAACTTTTTTTTACTTCAACAATAATCTGCCAAGTGTCTTCTTGAAAATGAGACCAAACTTAAGTCTGTGCTCCCAAGCTTCAAATTTTTATGACAGTTTTTTGACATTTGTCCACTGTGGACCTATGTGTAACGTTTTTTTTAATTGACTCACAAGGGTTAAATTCTGCTTCATTCTTAAAAATGTCCATTCTGCAACAGGGTCGCCGTTCAAGCATCTCAGAGTCCAAAAACAATAATTTCTGAATGCAAAACTACAGCCACAGCCCAAAAGTGTGGACCGTAAATAAGTAAATGAGTATATGAATAAATAAAATGATGTTTGTCTTCATCTGAGCTATAGTTAAAGATGCAGGTCTGGTGGGGAAGGTGCTGACGGCCATTAAGTTTAATTGGTTTGGGTAGAGAGAGAGAGAGAGAGAGAGAGAGAGAGAAAGAGAGAGAGCTGTCACAGAATGAATGGAAATCAAATCAAGGCCTTCAGCTCCACTGCTGTAAAAAAGAAAACAGACTCATCTGCATTTCAGCTCTGCTCACAAATGACCAAACAGAAGTATAAGAGTCCTTGAAAAAAATGAAGTGTTTTTCTTAAGATGATTTGTGTTAACGCACACACAGGCACAAACTCTCTCTCTTTCACTCCCACACACGCACACCTGATTTACATACTTCAAGCTTCAAGGTTTTTCACCTAAAAATGATCTCTTATTAATGTAATATACGCTGCACTCCATCAGTGGCCTGTCGCTCAGCCGAACGCGCCTCGAGCTGCTGTTTTTAGGAACTGCTGTCGTCAGTTCATGTGGATGAGGTCATTGGAGGCGTTTGTTCCCTGACGGTGTTTGGGAGTAGCTACGTTACTACCGTAATTACATCGTGCAGTAGCAACCGCAGTGACAGTAGCTCAGCTGGGTTCAAAACCACTTATTTTAGTGTGACGCTAAAATGATTATATGTCACACTGAACTGTGCCGTGGCTACTGTAGCAGACTGAGAGTTTTGGGGCGTGGCTACTGTAGCAGGCTGAGAGTTTGGGGCGTGGCTACTGTTGCAGGTGGAGAGTTTGGGGCGTGGCTACTGTAGCAGGTGGAGAGTTTGGGGCGTGGCTACTGTAGCAGGCTGAGAGTTTGGGGCGTGGCTACTGTAGCAGGATGAGAGTTTTGGGGCGTGGCTATTGTAGCAGGTAGACAGTTTGGGGCGTGGCTACTGTAGCAGGATGAGAGTTTGGGGCGTGGCTACTGTTGCAGGTGGAAAGTTTGGGGCGTGGCTACTGTTGCAGGTGGAGAGTTTTGGGGCGTGGCTACTGTTGCAGGTGGAGAGTTTTGGGGCGTGGCTACTGTAGCAGGCTGAGAGTTTGGGGCGTGGCTACTGTAGCAGGATGAGAGTTTTGGGGCGTGGCTATTGTAGCAGGTGGCGAGTTTGGGGCGTGGCTACTGTAGCAGGCTGAGAGTTTGGGGCGTGGCTACTGTAGCAGGATGAGAGTTTTGGGGCGTGGCTATTGTAGCAGGTGGCGAGTTTGGGGCGTGGCTACTGTAGCAGGCTGAGAGTTTTGGGGCGTGGCTACTGTAGCAGGTGGCGAGTTTGGGGCGTGGCTACTGTAGCAGGCTGAGAGTTTTGGGGCGTGGCTACTGTAGCAGGTGGAGAGTTTGGGGTGTGGCTACTGTAGCAGGCTGAGAGTTTGGGGCGTGGCTACTGTAGCAGGTGGAGAGTTTGGGGCGTGGCTACTGTAGCAGGTGGAGAGTTTGGGGCGTGGCTACTGTAGCAGGCTGAGAGTTTGGGGCGTGGCTACTGTAGCAGGCTGAGAGTTTGGGGCGTGGCTACTGTAGCAGGTGGAGAGTTTGGGGCGTGGCTACTGTAGCAGGCTGAGAGTTTTGGGGTGTGGCTACTGTAGCAGGTAGACAGTTTGGGGCGTGGCTTCTGTGGCAGGCTGAGAGTTTGGGGCGTGGCTTCTGTGGCAGGCTGAGAGTTTGGGGCGTGGCTACTGTATATGGTAAGGTGACTGTAGCAATTTTACAGTTTTTTTTTGTTAAAATGATATTTTTATATTATGACTGTAGTCTTTAAAAATAAATTAAAAAATACATTTAAATAAAATTTAGATCTAAGATTAAAACAGTCTATTTTAAGCTGCGAGAGGTACAGCTTCTTCCCGACGCTGTTTCCAGAGGAGGACCGGGTGTTTTAATTGGCTGAATGATGTCATGTCTTTCACAGATAATCAATTATCGTTCTCGCGCAGGGACTGTGTGTTTGTACAACAGAAATGGAGTTGCTGCTGTATTTGCTTTCACTTGTCACTCTCTCCAGATTAATGTCCAGTGTTAATGTGATGGATCAGACTCATTTTGTACAAAGCAGATGACGAATCAAATTTAAAAAAAAATAAATAATTTTTTTATTGGCAATATGAATACTAATATATTACCATGTGAGTGAATCTCATTTGGGCCATATTTCTAAAAAATAAAAATGATATTTTGTATTGGAAATGAAGCCTGAAGATTTTCTTGCACTGTGAAATTAGTTTAGTGTCAATTAAGCAGTTAATTTTCCTCAGCAGCTTTCATTACTATACTGCAAAAAACAGTGATGATATTTAAATAGTAAATTATTTATACATAATGATAGTATTTGCTGTACTGCCCGTAATTTGCTGATTTTAATTAAAAAAACAGTTGTGTTTGCGCAGGATTATTTCCATTACTATTACAGTCATGAGAAACTAATGAGAATCATCAAGAAAAATCGTTTAGAATAATTACAAACTAACTCAAAAGTAAAACATATGGATGCATTACAGAAATGAGAATTAGAGCTAAGTGTGTTATGTGTCATGAAAATAATTTTCATAAAAATCTGCTTTTGTTTCTTTATGCAAAATATACTGTATATCTTTTGATTTTGTGCTGAAATATGACATGGTTACGGTCTTGGTTAGATTCAATCCAATAAACAAGACAATTTTTTAGCTAAATACATTTGTATTATTCATTTTATGACCAGTTTTCCTGTGTCACATTGATTTTTAATGAATGACCCTATTGTTATGTTTTGTTCCTCTGGTTCATATAAGCTACTATCAGTCTGTTGATGAGCTGTTATATATTATATTATATTATATTATATTATATTATATTATATTATTAAGAATTATAACAAGAAGAAAATATTTCTATTTTGAAAAAAAAACATTGTATTATATTATATTATAAAGAATTATAACATGAAGAAAAAAAATTCTATTTCGAAAAAAGTAAGTAATTATTATATTATATCATATTATATTATATTATATTATATTATATTATATTATATTATAAAGAATTATGATGTGAAGAAAAAAATTTGATTTTGTAAAAAAAAAAAACATTTATAATATAATATAATATAATATAATATAATATAATATATTATATTATATATGACATGAAGTAGATATTTCTAAATAACTGCTGAAGTGCAAAACAGAAGCATTTTATTGCTCTGAGACATTTGCACCTCAGTACATATAAGATTCACAGAGGAAATCGTCGCATGTGTTCTATCGACTCATTTCGGCCCGAGTCTTACAGGTTCAGGTTCATTTTAAATGTGCGATCTCTCATTTAAATGCCCCCCGTGTGGAGTTACACCATCAAACAGGAGCACTCTTTACATCAAGGGGTGTATTTAGACACCATCACACACACAAGCGCACACTCGGCTGTGTCCAATCAGCCCCTGCTGGCTGAAAGGCTGTCAGGCGAGCTGATGGTATCTGCAGTGGCGTTGATAGCTGCCACTAGTGATCGCTTCCTACACCTCCTCGCTCGCCCAGCAGCTGCTTGTTTTAAAGCTAATTAAAAATTTAGAGAGTCCAACTTTTTCAGCTGATTATTGCCCCCAAAGTTTGCCTCGCTTGTGTCCAAAAAAGAAAGAGAGCAAGACAGCAAGGGAGAGCGAGAGAGAGAGAGAGAGAGAGCGAGAGAGAGGGAAGAGCGAGCAAATGGAGGAGCGGAAAAATCAATAGCCCAGTCTGCCTCCAACATCTTAATGTCAGCGGCGTGGGAGAGATGTGTTGCGGTGATGGAGCTCTTGTCAGTCAGGGGTCACGTGACCGGCCTCGGTTGCTTTCCTTCCCCCGAGGGACGTGCTGGCGACAGGACGGAGTGACCATCAACCCCTCCTGGGCTTTTACATCAGCACTGCAGGCTGCCCTACATTCGCTCGGCTCGTCTCCTCTGGCTTCTAATGAGCGCTCTGCAATGTGTTTGCTTTGAACTGTACACACGCACTTAATTAGCTGTCCTACTCGGCTTCACACTTATTTCTTTCCTGTCCCCTCCTCTCTTACTCTCCCTTCATCCTTCGTTCCTTTTTTTTTTTTTTTTTTTTTTTTTTTTTACCTCGAAGTGAGAACTAGAAGTTTAGGGATGTGTCACACTAAATAACTAGTTTTGGGGTTCTGCAAATGACTAGTCAACCCTAAAAAAGCCTTGTATAACTACTGTATAACCAGACCCGACCGGGTCAGAGACACCCATCTTTAACAAATAGTTAAACTTTTATTTTATATATATAATTTTATTGCACAGAACTAATGATTCACAATAGATTATTAAAAGCAATAATCTTTTCACAAAAGCGCTGTTTTCATGTCTTTTAAGGAGCAGACTGTAGTGTTTTAAAGCACCGCATGCTTTAATGCAGTTTATTTTTCAGTGGCACACAAGGATCTTTTACTGCCTTGTTGGTACAGTACATTCACTTAACCAGTGCAGCGGAGCTCTCCTGAATATGTCAGACATTTGTCTGGATGTATGAAGAGGTACTTTATTGATCGGAGAGGGAAGGACGATGAGTTTGTGAGTGTGTTTACATGCTGGTGTTTCTACTGCTGAGAGTCGGTCTGCCCTGCCCTTTAAGCTAAGAAAACTCTCTGACCCCAATACTTTATTTTCCTGCTCTCTTAGCCCATACGCTTTAAATTTATTTCTAAGTAGGTTAGAGATGTTATCTTCTTTGCTAGCATTATTTCTCAGTTTGTGCTTGAAATGTGCAGCACATCAGACAGAGTTTCTCAAACGGAAAGTTAGTGAATTAACCATGTTTAAAAGACAATAGTAGTGATGATATTACATATAAAGATGTACTGAAGTCCTAAGTGGTTCAAAAACTTAAAATTAACTCTTAAATTCAACTAAATGCATTTAATATAACATGGAATTAAGTGTCCGGAAACATCACATTCAGTTATGTACATTCAGCACTTAACTATATTCTAGTATATAAGTATATTATTTCATTAATAAATACACTCCTAAACATGCTGGTTTAAAAACAACCCAAGTTGCGTTAAAAATGGACAAACCAGGTGATTGGGTTGTTTTAACAGAAATTAGGTTGTTTTAATCCAGATATTGGGTTGTTTTAACCTAGCGATTGGGTTGTTTTAACCCAGTGGTTGAGTTGTTTTAACCCAGCGATTGAATTGTTTTAACCCAGCGATTGGGTTGTTTTAACCCAGCGGTTGAGTTGTTTTAACCCAGCAATTGGGTTGTTTTAACCCAGCGGTTGAGTTGTTTTAACCCAGCGGTTGAGTTGTTTTAACCCAGCGATTGAATTGTTTTAACCCAGCGGTTGAGTTGTTTTAACCCAGCGGTTGAGTTGTTTTAACCCAGCAATTGAGTTGTTTTAACCCAGCGATTGAATTGTTTTAACCCAGCGGTTGAGTTGTTTTAACCCAGCAATTGAGTTGTTTTAACCCAGCGATTGAATTGTTTTAACCCAGCGATTGGGTTGTTTTAACCCAGCGGTTGAGTTGTTTTAACCCAGCAATTGGGTTGTTTTAACCCAGCGGTTGAGTTGTTTTAACCCAGCGGTTGAGTTGTTTTAACCCAGCGATTGAATTGTTTTAACCCAGCGGTTGAGTTGTTTTAACCCAGCGGTTGAGTTGTTTTAACCCAGCAATTGAGTTGTTTTAACCCAGCGATTGAATTGTTTTAACCCAGCGGTTGAGTTGTTTTAACCCAGCGATTGGGTTGTTTTAACCCAGCGATTGAATTGTTTTAACCCAGTGATTGGGTTGTTTTATCCCAGCGATTGAGTTGTTTTAACCCAGCAGTTGGGTTATTTTAACCCAGCGATTGAATTTTTTTAACCCAGCGATTGGGTTGTTTTAACCCAGCGGTTGAGTTGTTTTAACCCAGCGGTTGAGTTGTTTTAACCCAGCAATTGAGTTGTTTTAACCCAGCGATTGAATTGTTTTAACCCAGCAATTGAGTTGTTTTAACCCAGCGGTTGAGTTGTTTTAACCCAGCGGTTGAGTTGTTTTAACCCAGCAATTGAGTTGTTTTAACCCAGCGATTGAATTGTTTTAACCCAGCGGTTGAGTTGTTTTAACCCAGCAATTGAGTTGTTTTAACCCAGCGATTGAATTGTTTTAACCCAGCGGTTGAGTTGTTTTAACCCAGCGATTGAATTGTTTTAACCCAGCGGTTGAGTTGTTTTAACCCAGCGGTTGAGTTGTTTTAACCCAGCGGTTGAGTTGTTTTAACCCAGCAATTGAGTTGTTTTAACCCAGCGATTGAATTGTTTTAACCCAGCGATTGGGTTGTTTTAACCCAGCGGTTGAGTTGTTTTAACCCAGCAATTGGGTTGTTTTAACCCAGCGGTTGAGTTGTTTTAACCCAGCGGTTGAGTTGTTTTAACCCAGCGATTGAATTGTTTTAACCCAGCGATTGAATTGTTTTAACCCAGCGGTTGAGTTGTTTTAACCCAGCGGTTGAGTTGTTTTAACCCAGCAATTGAGTTGTTTTAACCCAGCGATTGAATTGTTTTAACCCAGCAATTGAGTTGTTTTAACCCAGCGGTTGAGTTGTTTTAACCCAGCGGTTGAGTTGTTTTAACCCAGCAATTGAGTTGTTTTAACCCAGCGATTGAGTTGTTTTAACCCAGCAGTTGGGTTGTTTTAACCCAGGGGTTGGGTTGTTTTAACCCAGCAATTGAGTTGTTTTAACCCAGCGGTTGAGTTGTTTTAACCCAGCGGTTGAGTTGTTTTAACCCAGCGATTGAATTGTTTTAACCCAGCGGTTGAGTTGTTTTAACCCAGCGGTTGAGTTGTTTTAACCCAGCAATTGAGTTGTTTTAACCCAGCGATTGGGTTGTTTTAGTCCAGCAGTTGGGTTGTTTTAACCCAGCGGTTGGGTTAAATGTTTTTCCAATGTGCTGGGCAGTTTTATTTAACCCAACAATTTTTAAAAAATTACTATATGGCTGGCTTAAAATAGACCAAGTATAGGTTGGAAATTAAAAATCAGACACAATACAGCAATACAGTAATTTTTAAACAGTAGTTGAGTTAAATAAAACTACTGCTACCGCTGGGTTTGTCCATTTTTAACCCAACTTGGGTTGTTTTTAACCCAGCATTTTTTTGTACTCTTTTTAAAAGTATACTAAAGTTGACTGTTTTCACAAGGGAAACAAACAGAGTAAAGTTTTGATAGTGTTTACAGTGTCTAGATCGTGTTTTTGCTGTGAAGAGCAGTGGTGTTTCAGAAAGCATGTTGTTTAATGAATCAGAAGCGGTGTCGAGGGTTAAAGATGAGTGTCTCTTCTGAGAGCTAACAAGCCCTTCATTTTCTCCGCTATAAAGTGATTCAGTCAAACTCTCAGAAAGAAGAAGTGTCTCTAGGCAAATATGCTGATCTGACAAAAAAAAAGCAGAGGTGCATTTGGCCACATCTTCATCTTTTCTCCTCCTTTCTCACACATTTTATCAGGAAAACAAAAACAATGTTGAAGCAAAACAGTGATCATCTTCCGCTCATTGTGATGAATGTTTGACGTCAGACACGAACCCAGAGTCATTTATTCAATCCGAATCCCTCTGAAGAGAAGAAATCAAATCTTCGCCCGTCTCATGTCGTCCTGTTTAGCTAATCCCTGTCCTCTGACATTTCTGGCTCGGCGTCTTTGCGATTACATTTATTGTTATTATTGCTAATCAGAATTCATGGAGATCCCTTAGTGGGCTTGTTGGAGGGGAGGACAATAAATAGATGGATAAAAAAAAAAGAATAATCTTTCAAATGTCAGGGAGCTCCAGGAGCGGAGATGGCAGTGTTTTCAGATGTGTTTTGGGAGGACACGCGTTTGTCTCGGTGTTGATAGTGAGGTGTTGTGTGAGGTGATAACAGACAGCTGGACTTTCTCAACACAGGCTCATTGGAAAAACATGCCTGCCTCTACCAACGTTTCTGAATGGTTAGTGGATAAATTTATGTAGTTGCTGTGGAGTTGATTCAACTCATCCACTAGCATGTCCCGTTGAATTGACCCTCGTTTGTGAAGCAGTCCAGTGTAAAATGACGGCATGTCAACAACACTCTACTACAACAACTCTTCCTCTTCTCTAAAGCAGCCCAACATGGCCCCGCCCCCTTTGTTGTGTGTTCTCGGGGGCGGGGTTTATGTAAATTTTAGGGTTAGTGATGTCACCATCCCAGGAAGAAGCTCATTGTAGTCCCTACCAGCCGTTTGTTGTAGTCCTTAAAAAGTGATTTCTGTAAAAGAAAATATCTCCCTTTGTATTGAACTTTGAGCGTCGTAACTCTGCAGATGTTGTTTATGATCAAACAGCAACATTACATACTAACTAAAGTTAAAAAAGTCAAATCTTAATCAACCACCCCTTTAAATGAACACTAGAGGCAGTAAAACAACTATTCTTATTCCCTTTCACATAAATTATGATGACCAGAGCAGATTATTAATTAATAAAGACTTATGCTGCGTCCCAGTTTGCATACTATCCATCCTAAATAGTATTCGACATTACAATTAACGTTTCCCAAATTGTAGTATATTGAAATGATTATTATGGTCTATTATTTCCATTCAGAATTTGAAGTGCAGATCTGCTAATATTGCCAACAAACCATTGCACATTAGAACTACAAACACAAATAAAAAGTGTTAAAAAACTACAAACGGGTCTGAGTGATTAATAATCAGTATCTAATCTGATGAAAAAATATTTATTCAATGTTATTCACATTATATTTCCTCTACAACAATATTGTGAACTTTTATAAAGATATACGCATATGCAAACACACAAGGAGAGTCTCCACATGAAAGACCCACGACTGGCAGATCATCATGCGACTACATTTCTCGATACGGCAGGAAATTAAATTAAATTGTATGTGGAGGATTTTAACTGTGACAAGATGATTGACAGGGCAGTTTAAACGGTGATGAATTTAAAATGATGATGTGCACCGATAAATCATTTATAATAAACACTGCAATATTCCGTAAAAAACAAGAATTGTCCATTTTGGTTTCATGGTGACTTTAATCTTGATGTCATTAATGGTTCTTGTGTATCACATGACCAGTCATGCAGTGACAGTTTTAAAAATGCAGTCACGAGGGGAAGATTATCACTGAACCTGTCTGAGATCTGTGCTTCTCGGAAGAAAGAACGTAATACAAGGAGGTGAATAAATGATGACAACATTTTGGCTGACCTCTCGCCCCGTCTGTCTGTCTCTTATATTCGGCTCAGTTTGTATTCGCCCCATAAGGCCCGGCTCCTTCTGTTCACCGCGAGCATCAGCAACACATTTGCAGCAACACAACTTGCTATTGCGGTGCAGCGACTCTCTCTGTGACCGGTAAAAGGAGAGAGCGAGAGCTTTGATCAGCGTATCGGGAGAGGAGAGCAGAGGTTAGGCCGGGAGGTGTTTGAACTCTTTATTCCAGGAGATGAAAGGAGAGCAACAGTAGAAAATCCCGCAGAAGTGGAGCTGCTCTGTTCGGTCTGACCCGTGAGTGGAGGGGCGGAGCCTGGAACCCCCTTGGTTGCCATGGGAGACGCTGGAATGTAAACAAATGCAGAAGTGGGTGGATGGTCACTTCTGATCTCTGTTCAGTGCGGTTCATTGTGTCCAAACTGCAGTGCTGGAACATATTGTTCTGAGCGTAAGCGATATAAAATACTCGTATGCGTCTGGCCCACAGCATCCAGACACTTGAGAAACTGTTAGAGGTGAGAGCCAAGATGAACGTACGTCCTTGTGTGTCTTTGGCAACTGAGAAAGAGAGCGAGATAGAAAGAGATGAATAAGGGCTTACGGAGGAAGATGATGGGTGATGAGAGACATTTGGGATATATCTATAAGAGAGGGAAACAAAATCACATCATCAAACAATAGTAAGAGAGAAATATGAGCCTACAGGCCTTAAGGGACAACAGCGCTGAAATGGGAGACTTTTACAACATTTATCTTCATCAGGCCTCCTTCACCCAGAGAGAGAGAGAGAGAGAGAGCAGTTCATGTAAGGAAAAAATGTAACCTAGTTTTAGTAAATACACTACCGTCAAAAGTTTGGAATAATTAACATTTTTTAAAAGTCTCTTCTGTTCACCAAGGCTGCATTTATTTGATCAAAAATACAGTAAAAACAGTAATATTGTGAAATATTACTACAATATATAAGAGCTGTTTTCTGTTTGAATATATTGTAAAATGTAATTTATTCCTGTCATGTTAAAGCTGAATTTTAAATGTTTCTTGCTGTTTTCAGTGCCTTGTGTTTTGTCAAGTAAAATATTTTATTTTATTTTATTTTATTTTATTTTATTTTATTTTATTTTATTTTTTTATTTTATTTTGCAGTCCCTATTCATCCAGTGGCAGTTGTTTGGCTGTTGTAGATTATTGTAGATAGATTAGTTTGTTTTATTTATTTTAATTATTTTATTTTATTTTATTTTATTTTATTTTATTTATTTTATTTTATTTTATTTTATTTTGCAGTCCCTATTCATCCAGTGGCAGTTGTTTGGCTGTTGTAGATTATTGTAGATAGATTAGTTTGTTTTATTTATTTTCTATTTTATTTTATTTTAATTATTTTATTTTATTTTATTTTATTTTATTTTATTTATTTTATTTTATTTTATTTTGCAGTCCCTATTCATCCAGTGGCAGTTGTTTGGCTGTTGTAGATTATTGTAGATAGATTAGTTTGTTTTATTTATGTTCTATTTTAATTTAATTCATTTATTTTATTTTATTATTTTATTTTATTTTATTTTATTTTATTTTATTTTATTATTTTATTTTATTTTATTTTATTTTATTTTGCAGTCCCTATTCATCCAGTGGCAGTTGTTTGGCTGTTGTAGATTATTGTAGATAGATTAGTTTGTTTTATTTATTTTCTATTTTATTTTAATTTAATTCATTTTATTTATTTATTTATTATTTTATTTTATTTTATTTTATTTTATTTTATTTTATTATTTTATTTTATTTTATTTTATTTTTTTATTTTGCAGTCCCTATTCATCCAGTGGCAGTTGCTTGGCTGTTGTAGATTATTGTAGATAGATTTGTTTATTTTATTTTATTTTATTTTAGCTTGGCTGTTGTAGATTATAATAGATGCCCCCTTTAAGATTATTAAAAGTTACATAATTCCACTACCTATAATTTGACAACATGCCTGCGAGGCCCAAAAAAGTGATGTAACATGATTAGGCATCGCTCCGGGTTTTGAGATGCAGTCAGAGCAGAACAGTGTTCACGTCACCCCGTTCTGTCCCATCAACATGATGTTTTACCTCGGTTCACAAGAGATCAAGATAAATTGGATCCGTACAGTTAGGAAGTAAGCATCTGCTCATGTGGTAATTTAGTGTGATTTAAACTTTCTCTGACCTTCGTTAATGAGCAGCGAGCGAGACTGATGCGTCTCCTGGAGGTCTGTGTGGAAGACCACACCACACTTTCACCATGTTCAGCTGGTATGGCACAGAAATAAAGAAATAAACAGAAGTGAGTTTAATCAGCTGTCTTATTAACCTTTAGAAGACGTTTTTAAACACATGGCGTGTGATACTGTAGTGCTGCACACCTTCTCTTCAGCAGGTTTCTCTGCTCTTCTACAAATTATAACAGATCTGGCTGCCACCGTCTCCTGTATCTGTGGCTTTTTTCTCTCGGGCCGCATCAATACATCGATATATATCCTCTGTCAGCGCTGCCGTCCGGTGCATATCATCTCTGTGCCTGTCTGTGAGTTACCAGGGGAAATAAGCCCAGATTTCGCAGTGCTTTACTATGTTATTGACTTTTTTTCGGCATGTTTGAACTGATACTTACATGGATCGCACTCAAAGACATTAATATAGTACCAGCTGTCGTATTGATTTTTAAGCAAACACGATTACTGCCCGTCACATTTGTGTCCAGCCTATTTTTATCTTTTGGCTCCAAGGAGGATTTTGATATTTTTTCTCATTAACTCTCATTATTTTGACAATCGCCCACCTTCAAGTTCAAGAGCCATTCAAGAGCGAAGTTACAAGAAAGACCACTTTTAATGTGACTTATTTTATTTTTATTTTATTTATTTTTTTATTTTTTTATTTATTTAATTTAGTTTATAGTTTATATATATATATACATATATATATATATATATATATATATATATACTATATCCATGTCATGTCTGCCCAGCCAGAGACGGTATATATTATTGTATTTTTTTTATTTTTTTTATTTTTTATTAGTTTATTTCTATTTTATTTTAATCATTTTGTGACGTCTAGTTTTGGTTTTGTTTCATGTTCATGTTTTATTTTTAAGTTTACTCATGTCTTACTGTTATGTTGTCATTGCTTTGTTTCCATGTTTGCCATGTGCTTGTTTGTGTCATGTGATCCTGCCATGTGCTCCCTTGTCACCTTCAAGTTCAAGAGCCATTCAAGAGCGAAGTTACAAGAAAGACCACTTTTAATGTGACTTATTTTATTTTATTTTTAATATTTTTTTTATTTTAATTTATTTTATTTAGTTTTTTTTATTTATTTTCTATTTTATTATTTAAATATTTTATTATTTAATTTTATTATTAAAATTAATTTAATTTGTATTTTATTTTATTTCTCCTCATTTATTTTCAGTCACACACCTTCAAGTTCAAGAGCCATTCAAGAGCAAAGTAACACTTGTAATCTGTCAGACACCGGGCCGCGTTCAGCTCGTTTTCAGCATCAGACCTAATGAATAAGACACTTTTCTGAAGGCTTTCTTGCTGTTTACAAAAACTGACAGCTTGAAGGAGCAGAGTGGGATCTGCGAGGCTTTCGCGATATTAGTCCTGGTTTCATCTGCTCACGGCTCACCAAATGCAGGGTAATACGGTGAAACGGTTTCAGTTGGAAACACAACAGGCTCGTACACATGGGCCTGAAAGCATCTGTTGTGTGCTGGTTTACCGTGGCAGATACTGAACCCTGCTGCTGAAAACAGCTAATGAGGAGCACCGGTGCTGCCAGCCAAATCTGTGATCTCGCCTGTAAATGAGCGTTTTATTTGTGTTGTGTTGGTGCGCTCAAACACCGGCCACTCGCTTCCTTTTCTAGTCAACTGTTCTCGGCACAGAAAGGGAACAATGATGCATCCTGACCTCTTTTTGGCTCGGCGTTATCGTTCCGTCCTTCGAGCCGCAGCTCCAATGCTCCAGGTGATTTGTCATTTCCCCACTGTACGCCAGCTCTTCTTTTGACTTTGTTTTTCAATTATCCAGGTGGAGTGTGCGGCGACATATTGTGTTTGCGCTCTTAGTGCTGCTTAGCTTACCTCACGTTCCTGTCTGTTTTCCTCTCGTCTCCTTCACGTTTATGCCCCGGGGAAATTTGGAGGCTGTAATATCTCTGTCTCTGTATCACTGTCCAGTTTACTTTCCTCTGCCGTTCATACGGAGGCTGAATCGTCTCTGTTTGTCCTGTGCGATCTGATGGACGGTTATCCAGCTGAAAGCAGAGTAGTCTTGTAGTGAACTTGATAAACAATAAAATAAATAAAACACTGTGGTGACAACATAACAGTCTTTAGATAGTCATCTGGGAGCCTGTAAAGAGGGAAGAAATCACATGAGGCTCAGGACGGCGCTGGTTTTAAGATGAGCTGTGCCGAGAGGAGATTCCGCAGGGATTCGATCGGAAGGATGGAATCAGACTGAACTTCAGATTCCGGCTGAGATCAAGCCTTCAGCTCCCCTTACTGTACTTTAACGGGAATCATAACAATTCTGATTCCACTTATACTGCAATATATATATATATATATATATATATATATATATAAATAATAATAATAATCAGTATTTTGTATTGATTGGTTTAATTGTGCACAGGTGTATCTTGTCTGGTGATTAGTCCTTGTGTATTTAAACCCTCATGTTTGCCATGTCTCTTGGTTAAGTATTGTCCCTGTACCATTGTTGGTAAGCTCCATGTTTGTTGTCCTTGTTTTGCCATGCCATGCCATGCCAAGCTAAGCTCTTTGTTTTGTATTTTGTTTATGTTGGATTTAAATAAACTGCACTTGGGTTCGTCAAGACTTGCCTCCAGTGGACTTGATTACAGAATACTTGACCGCCAACTATGAACCCAGCAGTTGCCCTCCTTCATCTGCGCCAAGGGAATCGTCCCCTCGAGCATTATGTCCAGGAATTTTGTGAACTCTCTCACCTGGTAAACTTTAATGATGTGGCCCTCAAGGACATTTTTAGAGTGGGTCTCAATGAACCCATTTGTTCACGTCTTCCTGGGGGTAAGATACAATGGTCCCTGGTGGAATACATTGATCATGCCCTGTTATTGAGTGGTTCTTCATTTACTGTGGGAATTGTGGATGAGGGGCTTCACAATCCCACAGCACACACCACAGCCACCACAACAGAGAGTTTCCACGTCCCGACTGTCATGTCGGGAGTTATCCATGTCATGCCTGCCCAGCCAGAGACGGTTCACGTCATGCCTGCCCAGCCAGAGACTGTTCACGTCATGCCTGCTCAGTTAGAGAATCTTCACATCATGCCTGCCAATCAAGTCTTTTCAAGTCATGCCTGCCAAGCCTGAGTCTCTTCAAGTCATGCCTGCCACGCCTGCCACACCTGAGTCTCTTCACAAGATGGCTGCCACACCTGAGTCTCTTCACAAGATGGCTGCCACAACTGAGTCTCTTCACAAGACGGCTGCCACGCCTGAGCCCTCAGCCAAGATGGCTGCTACGCCTGAGCCCTCAGATAAGATGGCTGCCATGCCTGACCCCTTAGATAAGACGGCTGCCACGCCTGAGCCCTCAGATAAGATGGCTGCCATGCCTGACCCCTTAGATAAGACGGGTGCCATGCCTGAGCCCTCAGATAAGATGGCTGCCATGCCTAAGCCTTCAGCCAAGATGGCCGCCACACTAGAATCTTCAGAGAATGTAGCACTGGTCCATGTCCTGTTCCCCTGCAAGGGCCTGGCCCACCATCCCTCCCCCAAGACCGCCTCCGCTCCACCACCCTCCTGGACTTCGTCTAGTTTTGGTTTCGTTGGGCGTCGGGAGCTGCCCATAGAGGGGGATCTGTCACGTCTAGTTTTGTTTTTGTTTCATGTTCATGTTTTATTTTGAAGCCATGCCAAGCCAAGTCTTCGTTTTGTATTTTGTTTATGTTTGTTGGATTTAAATAAACTGCACTTGGGTTCGTCAAGACTTACCTCCCGTGGACTTGATTACACATTTTCTGTTTTTTATTATTTTATTTTATTTCATTTCATTAGTATACTTTACTATACTAGTAAAAATAAATATATATATATATATATTATTAAATCAAGATAAATTGCATACAATATTAAGACTTGTTTTTAAAGAATATATCTTAAATTAGGTTCATTTTACTTACACAAATGTTCACACAATTACAAAGAAACGGCAAGTAACACACTTGAAAATGTGCTTGAAAATAATTATTTCACACTAAATTAGGATGAAGCTAAATGTCTAAAAATAGTGGGTTTGTGTGATATTTTGTTCAAAATTTAATTGAATTAAAAGTTGTTAAAAGACTGAACATGCCCTGTAATTGTTGTTGATAAAAGATAAAAGAAAGCTCTGATATTTTTTTGGTTTAGTTCTATCAAATGATGTTAACAATGATGACATAAAGTTACATAAAGTTAAATAGGTATAATAGCTGATTTTATTCTTCCATTTAATAACAATGTTGGATTGGTATCTGTGATATTTACACTCTTAGAAAAAAAAGTTCAATAGGGTTCTATATGAAGTGCCTGATGGAACCCTTTTCTTCTGAGAGTACATGTTGATTGGGTACTTGACTGGATAAAAATAAAATAAAAATATGACATGATATACATAATTGCTCTGATTTTGAATAAAAACCGGTTCTTGGTTAAGTCAACCAGCCTTTAGAGCATGAATACTGAGAGAGTACAGTTATTAAAACTCATTTATATTATGATTGTGTGAGTTTGTTGCTGTGTATATTACTGAAGATGATGATGATGATGATGATGGTGGTTAGTTCTATTACAGTACTAGTGTGTTTCTCTGTGTGTCTCTCTCGCTCACGGTCTGTCGTCCTCTCTGTCTGTAGGCCAAAATCTGGTGTTTCCTCCGGTGGCTCTGTGGGTGACGGTGGGTTTGGCCGTGTGTTTGCTGGGTCTGCTCATCGCGCTTGCTGCCGTCTGCCGCAGGAAGATCCAGGAGAGCTGTGAGGAGATGAGAGCTGGTAAGGACTCTTCCTACTGAGTATGTACTCATCAACAAGACCTGGCCTTCAATCACTTCTTAAGGCTTTCTCTTAGGCTTCTCGTGAAGATATTAGATAATAACAGTCTCTGGATCCTGATCTCCTCTTAACCTGCTCACCTGGATGTGTGCAGCTGAGTTTCTCCAGTCTCAGATGACATGGCCACTACTTTCTGTTATTGTCTGTTAAACACCCTAAAACCACCCTTGAACCAACTGTGATTGGACGCTCAAGCATCAGTCAAACTTCATGCCATTAGAAAAAGTTCTGGCTACACCAAAGCATTTTTTAATACTAGTCACTATTTAGTATACTGTGACCAAACACATTCATTTATTATTTTATTAAATTGTCAGCCATAGTTTATGTATTATGTTTCTCTCTCTGTGTGTGTGTGTGTGTGTGTGTGTGTATATATATATATATATATATATATATATATATATAGACAGATAGACAGATAGATATATTTTATTTTAGACATTTAATGTAGGCAGTAGGTCCCTTACACAGGAATAATCATATTTTGAGGGTCAGTCTGTGGGATAATAATAACTGTATATATTCAACAGTCTGAAGTGAATATTGTTGTTTTCTGCATGGCTCAGTCTCTTCTCTCAAAGCTGGAGAGAGCGGCGCGGCGGGTGATAATTCACAGGGAAGACCCACAGCTCTGCCATGTCTGAGCAGAATGCTAAAAGCCAGACAGCGTTTAGAACAGAGTCTCTTACTGCCAAAGCCGTCTCTCCTCCAGTGCTGCTGGAAGTTCATTAGCGCCGGCTAGATAATTAGTTGCGCCGTGTAACTAGGGACTGCAGAACTTGGAGGTTGAAATGACAGGAAGAAAGAATGATGGGTGGACGGAGAAGAACTGGCGGAGAGATAGAGATGGATTCTGCAATCATGTGAAGAAAAAAACGAGGTGGCTGGAACGAAAGAACATTGCTTTCCAGCGTCACACCAGCTGTAATGAGTTCTATGTGTGGAGCAGGAGACATTTAAATAAAGGTCACTCCTGCGTTGCTCAGACCCCTGGGCTTTTAAAAATACATCTGCAACTGGCTTATTTCACGGAGGAAAGAAAGAGTAAATATCCAGCTGTATAACCGCAGCAAACAGTGAAATGGAATGGAGTGAACACACTAACGCCGGCCAGCGCATCAGTGCCAGATAGTCCAGACCAAATCAGCTGTTCTTTCTCCAGTAACCCGTGCAGGAATTCTGGAATAAGATTCAGTGAACGGGTCAGCAACCTGTTGAAGTAATTGAGTCGTTGAGTGAGTCAGATACTCCACGCTCCCACTCCACTCCTGCTCTTCTCACATTCACTGTCACTCAGGAGGCTTTTTAACCTCTCAGTCCAAATTTGGGACTGTTATTACACTTTTCTGGTTCTTACTTCACAACTTGGTGCTGTTGCAACATGTCATCAGCTTTTCAGTTTTGCAAAATGGTATATTGCTTAGTTTATTAAAACATTTATTAATAAATGAATTGCATGTAAGTAATAAACAAATGAATATAAATATTATGTATAAATATATAAAATAAAATTATGTATATAACACAAATAATTGCATTTAATAGTTTCAGTATTATTCATATTTATTAGTTGTATTTGATAGTTATAGTTATATTTATTAATACATAAATATTAATACATTACACAATACATGAATACGTCATATAATAATACATCAATGCATTAATATTAATTCTTATTTATAGTTATGTTTATTAAAACAAAGAATTAATTACTATTAACGAATCTATTAAATATAAAAATTAATTTTATATAAATAGAAATAAATATTGCATGTATTTGTTTCTATTTATTTATATAAAATTAATTATTATATTTAATAGATTCATTAATATTAATTATTTGTTTTAATAATTTAATAATATATATACGTGTGTGTGTGTGTATAAACTTACATTAAAATGAAAACAGAAAATATAACAATTAACTCCAATAAGTGAATAACATCTAATATTTTTTTAAATAATAAAAAACAAAATACCTATCTATCTATCTATCTATCGCTAAAAATATATATATATATATATATATATATATTATAAAGGTTATTATTGTTGACTATGTTGACTGTAATCATATTTGATTATATTTGAATATTTTATTTGAATATTGAATATTTGGTTTTATTTGAAATAAAATAAATGTTTGACTGAAATAAAATCTTAAAAAAAAAACAACAAAAAAAACAACTTATTTTATTTTAGCTAGTTGCCAAAACATAATTTGTAATTTCAATATTTAAAATAAATATTCAGCTCTGAGGTAGTTATTTTACTCCAGTTAGATTAACCCAAAAATGAATTTCAGACTAACTAAACAGACAGAGCTCTGACATCAAACAGACTTGATTCGCACCGAAGCGCTGGTGTGAACTGTCCCATCATTCCCTGTTCAGTTACCGTGTGAGAGTGTTAGAGGAGCTTCCGATGCAATGAAAGGCTGAGCTCTTGTGGAGAAGGGCCTAATTGATGCTGTCTGCTCCGCTATCGCTGCGGCTTCAGTGCCGGAGATCGGTCTGGACACTCCTCGCCTCAGACTCCACAGAGGAGGTCAGTCAGAGTCTACAGCGACCAACTCATTTTTCTTGGCTGTCATAATGTGTGTGGAGAGGTTGAGGGGGATCCTAACTAGAATGAGCAGCTTGTGAGATTGGGCTGTTAGCTGGGATATCGGGCTGGAGAGCCACCGCGGAGGGAATTCAACAATGTACGTTTGTTCTTTTATTTCATTTCTTGGTGCCTGCTTCACTCTTGGCTCAACCTTCACTCAATTTAATCCTCTTCTCTTTTGACCAAACCTTTCCATGGATTTATCCCACAAAATACTAGTAGACACATAATATTTTCAAGTAATCAATGTGAATGATCAGAAACCCTCTGTTTGGGCTTGATAACTGTATTTACTAGCAGGTGTGAGTCTTGAATTGGAGCAGCTCAAAAATGGCCTATTATGTATTGTATAGCCATGCAGGATCAGAAGCAGGAAAAATGGGCAAGCGTAAGGATTTGAGCGAGTTTGACAAGGACCAAATTGTGATGGCTAGACGACTGGGTCAGAGCAACTCCAAAACTGCAGCTCTTGTGGGGTGTTCCCGGTCTGCAGTGGTCAATATCTATCAAAAGTGCTCCAAGGAAGGAACAGTGGTGAACCGGCGACAGGGTCATGGGCGGCCAAAGCTCATTGATGGCTGGCCCGTGTGGTCCGATCCAACTGTAGCTCAAATTGCTCAAGAAGTTAATGCTGGTTCTGATAGAAAGGTGTCAGAATACACAGTGCATCGCAGTTTGTTGCGTATGGAGCTGCATAACCAGTCAGGGTGCCCATGCTGACCCCTGTCCACCGCCGAAAGCGCCAACAGTGGACATGTGAGCATCAGAACTGGACCACGGAGCAATGGAAGAAGGTGGCCTGGTCTGATGAATCACGTTTTCTTTTACATCACGTGGATGGCCGGGTGCGTGTGCGTCGCTTACCTGGGGAACACATGGCACCAGGATGCACTATGGGAAGAAGGCAAGCCGGCGGAGGCAGTGTGATGCTTTGGGCAATGTTCTGCTGGGAAACCTTGGGTCCTGCCATCCATGTGGATGTTACTTTGACACGTACCACCTACCTAAGCATTGTTGCAGACCCTTTCATGGAAATGGTATTCTGGTGTATAGCAGGCGTAGCATAGCATAGCATTTGCACATAACAAAATAATTAAATAAAAAACATCATATATTGTCATAATGATCTACATGATCTGTTTGTCAACGCTGAAGTAGCTTTACACTGGTTGGTTGTGTGACTGTCTCATAAAGCTTGATCTTTTCACATGGATTTCCCTCTGCAAGGTTGAATGTTGGCAAATTTGTATTTTCAGATGTTCCTGAACTGAGTTTTTCCTCGGCATGTGTGAATTCATGACTGCGCATAATGTGACAGCTGAAACTGCATTTGTATTTGTACTTCCCTCTGATCTATTTTTCTCTTTACAGAGGAAGAAGCCAAAGAACTTGAGGAAGCCAAAGAACTAGAAGAAGCCAAGTCAGGTCAGTTACTTAAAATATTGTATGTATAAATGTACAGAATAACAGTTGTGCGTTCAAATGTATTCAATTCAATTCAATTCACATTTATTTGTATAGCGCTTTTCACAATACATATCGTTTCAAAGCAGCTTTACAGAGAATGCATGTCAACATTACAATTTATAGTAATCTGTTATCGGAGGTGACTGTCCAATGTATGTAATTTCAGAAATGTACATATATAATCATGCAGTTAGCTAACAATGTAATAATTTAGGCAATTTAATTTACAATCACTGTTAGCAGATTAATGATTACATGTTAACAATAATTTGGATATGGAAATTTGGGAATGTGCATGCTGATCCAGATGTTGCGTCATCTGAAGTCCTCGCAGGAGTTGGCGCCGTCTCTTCAAAGGTGTTGGTCATCTGAGGTCTTCTTAAGAGGCTGGATCCAAACTGAAGCTGATGTACTCTCTAGTCACCTCGGGACGGGCGTCTCGAGATAAAAAGAAAAGCAAATGGAGAATAATTAGCGTAGCTGCTGTTCATAACATTAAGCAAAGATAGTTATGTGCAATTTATCTGATATGAGATGCATTATGTGAACGCTTGGCTAAAGAGATGCGTCTTTAATCTAGATTTAAACTGGGTGAGCGAGTCTGAGTCCCGAACATTATCAGGAAGGCTATTGCAGAGTTTAGGAGCCAAATGTGAAAACGCTCTCCCTTCTTTAGTGGACTTAGATATCCTAAGTACAACCAGAAGTCCAGAGTTTTGTGATCTTAAAGAGCGTGAAGGATTGTAGGGCGATAGAAGGTCGGTTAAGCACACAGGAGCTAAACCATTTAGAGCCTTATAGGTCAGCAGCAATACTTTATAATCGATACAGAACTTAATAGGTAACCAGTGTAGAGATGATAAAATTGGTGTTATATGATCATATTTTCTTGACCTGGTAAGAACTCCAGCAGCTGCATTTTGGACTAATTGTAGCTTGTTTATTGAGGAAGCAGGACAACCAGCTAGTAATGCATTACGGTAATCTAGTCTAGAGGTCATGAATGCATGAACTAACTTTTCTGCATCAGAAACAGATAACATGTTCCGTATCTTAGCAATGTTTCTGAGGTGGAAGAAGGCTGTTTTTGTAACATATGAAATATGATTTTCGAATGACAAGTTGCTGTCTAATATAACACCCAGGTCTTTAACTGTCGAGGATGGAGTAACAGTACATCCTTCTAAATGCAGATTGTAGTCTGAGAGATTCTGTGTACAGGTTTTTGGTCCAATAAGTAATACCTCAATCTTATCTGAATTTAATAGAAGAAAATTACTGGTCATCCAATGTTTTACTTCTTTAACACACTCTGTCAATTTGGATAATTTAGAGATTTCATCTGGTCGTGATGAAATATATAACTGAGTATCATCAGCATAGCAGTGGAAACTAATTCCATGTTTTCTTATAATATCACCAAGTGGCAGCATATATATTGAAAATAGCAGAGGGCCTAACACAGATCCTTGCGGCACTCCATAATTTACTATCGTTATCTTAGATTTTTCCCTGTTTAAATAGACAAAATTGTGACGGTCTGATAGGTACGACCTAAACCACCTTAGTGCCTGTCCCTGAATACCAGTGTAATTTTGTAGTCGATCTAGGAGTATTTTATGATCTATAGTGTCGAACGCGGCACTAAGATCAAGTAACACTAGTATTGAGATACAGCCTTGGTCAGAAGCTAGAAGCAAGTCATTTGTAATTTTAACGAGCGCAGTTTCTGTACTATGATGAGGCCTGAATGTACTCCAATATCTGTGGTGATGATGTAATAGGTGGGTGTGGCTCTGGGGCTCCACCCACTTTCACAGTTAATTTCTTCTGTTCAGTCTGTTGAGGTCAGACATGAGTAAAAACATGGAACATATTCATCAAAATGTGGGCGGAGACTCGGGATGTTCGCTAACAGTATATCACTGCAAAGGTGTTTCAAACCTCTTTTACTCCCAAGCGAAGAAGTAAAAACAGCTTTGCTTCAATCCATATCAGGACTTTAAAAGCTTTCACTGCGAATAGTAGTAGTATGAAGAACGCAATACATTAAACTCACAAAAATAGGGCAGTTTCTACCATGTGCAATTTTTAAACACAATTTCTTGGTAGATATCTCTTCTATTACTGCTATTCTGGGCTCTGGCTCCACAGTAAAAAAAAAAAAAAGAGTCATGGTTCAATCTCTTAATGACCCTCAATGGCGTTGTAGTAATTATGATATTTAATGCAACTGGGTGAAATGTGACGGTAAATGTGAAACGAATGTGAAGAGCGCAATAATAGGACTCTAGTACTAGATAGATTTGATCTCTTCCAGCTTAAATCCATCTTTAGTCCTTTCATCTTACGCTTATGATTCTTTTCTTTTTTTCCCCGTGATCTGGAGCTCTCCGAAAACGAATCTCGATGACAATTCATGAGCGTTTCTGGCTAAATCGGCACGACTGTCAAGCAGAACGAGCCCCGTCTCTCGCCTCAGGTGAAGGCCAGAGTAAACGCTGGCAGAGTCCAGGTTCTGCTCCCCCTGTGGCTTTAATGTCATTAAAGATTCATTTGACTCCTTTAGTCTGATTGAATTATTCAGCCTGGCCATGAGCAGTAGAGTTAATACTATGAGATTTTAATAAGCAGGCAGGTGAAGAGGGTCAGAGAAAGAGAGTGAAACAGAGACAGAGAGAGATGTGTCTGTGGTAATGGGGGTCTCATGAATATTTCACGTGTTGTGTGTCAGATGTGTGTGGATGACATGATGGAATCCTTCATCGCTCTAAACTGACTGCTTTTGTGTCAGCAGTTTTTAATTTGACTTGATTGGGCCGTTATTCCCGTCTGTTGATGTCAATGAATATTTTAGATAGTTTTTATCTCGAGCTCTGATGATGGAGAAAGAGTCGATACTGAACAGCAGCTTCCAGCGAACACAACGACATTTAGTAAGTGTTAAAAAGGATGCGATCTCATTTCATGCTTAATACGAAAGATACCTGCATTTAATATTTACTATATATTCATGTTGCAAAATATTGTCTGGAAGTTGTTGGCATGCCCACTTTTGACATTTTATAAGCCTCATTTCCACATCCAACCTGGTATTACATTTTGCCATGTACGTCTTTAAAAGAAATGTGTTTGCCAGTAATAAAGAGAGGTCTAGAGATCATGGTTATTTTAGTAAACTAAAATGATAAAAAAATAATAATAATAATAATAATTTGTGTTGCTTAAAAATAAACATTAACTTAAAATAAAATATTTAAAAAAAAATGTTTTATTTCTGCTAGCTGCCAAAGCAACATTTATGTACTAAAATAACTAAAATTAAATCTGAAACAAAAATGAAAAACTATTTCAACATATTTTTATATATATATATATATATATAGTTTAAGTTAAAGTTTTAGTAATTTTTGTTTTTTAAAATGATGAAATAGTTTACATACATATACATATATATATATATATATATATATATATGTATATATAATAGTATCTCAGTCTCTTATTTTTTTGATATTTCTTCATAACTAATTTGCCGTACTGAATTTCATAAGCTAAATGATTCATGTAAATCTGAATAATTGTCATATTAGTTGCAATAGTATTTTTTTTATTTTTTTATTTTTATTTTACCTTCCCTGTAGGTAATAAACACCTAAATATTATTATGACATTAGTCTCCTATGCTATTTTCATACCCCCCCCCCTTTTTTTTTAAGTTATTGATATTATTGTTTTTGACTCAAGCAGGGTTCATTCTGCTTTTGTCAGTTTAATGTTTTAGATATTAGCTACACTGATAACAGTAATCATCTCACAAATTTGAAATAATATGAATAATTACAGTTTTCTCGAGTAAAATGTTCAGCAGTTGTTAAATTTCCACCCATTGAACATTGAACAATTTAACAATTTGTAAGCTTGTTTTTTCTTTTTTTTAAAGAAACGTAAAGAAAACATTCCACAAATATGATGCGGACAGGTTATAAAGAAGACTACATTTTGTGAAATATTTCAATTTATAGATTGTTATTATAAATCCTAAATAAAACGTTGCAGTTTGACGTTGCTTTTTATTCACATTATAAGGTCACTTCAAACCTACCTAGGAGGTTTCACAACATCTCTAAAACTTTTATTTTGGTTATATTTTGTGTTGCAGGTGTGATACTGGAACGTTTTGTACCGCATTGTCACCGACCTGCAACCAAAATGCAGCGTTGTGTAAAAGCGCTTTGTACTTGCTGGGTAGTTTAATTTTCATGTTCAGTTCAGTATCTGCAGTCTCCTGCTGCTTTCAGACTTTTCCTCCCTCACCATCTGCTACTTTCTTTCTGCAAATTGATGATTGTCCTCATCCGGCAGATCCATTGAGCTCACGTCTGTACAGTAGTTTCACCCAGAGGAAAGCGTCTGTACGTCTGTGCTTCAGGTGCCTTTTTCTCTGGTCATTGATATAGGTCACTGTTTTATCACAGCGCTGTTTAAAGATTATACCTGACAAGCTTTCATGCCATTCTTGCCTTAAAGAGCCGATGGGTAAAGCTGATTCGTTTGAGTCACTGAATGATTCTGTTTGCTGTGAGAAAGTGTCATTTACATCAACAGGTCAAGGGCAGGGTCACTTTATTTCGCCCCCTACTGGACATTATATGATAAAAACACTTCCAATTGACCATAAACCAGGAGTAAATCACACCAACAGCCGTTTATGGCAACATGAACAATGTGATTTTTTTTGTTGATGCAAAAATATGGAACAGAAATGCAAGTTATGAATGTGTTTGTGATTCATTATATGCAATTATAATACCTACTTATTCATTGTTGATCTTTTAAAAATTATAATGTATTATAAAACATGACAAGACATACAATATCTGGTGTTGATCACGTGTTTTAATGCATCATTACACTGATGCTGATATTAAAAGTATAACCAGGAATGCATTAGTATTGTAATGTTTGCAAGTAATTTATGAGCAAACACAGCTGATATTACGTTGAATACATTATAATCCATCAACAATACCTTTACGGTGCATTATACATGCAGACTTCGTCGAAAGCGTTATGAAACTTCAATTGCGAGATATGAATGTATACTTGGTGCTGTGGATAAATCTGATCAATTCTGCTCACCCCCACATACAGTCTCATATTAAAGTCATTTAAGCTCCTCTACTTCCCTCACACACAAACACACTCACAAAACATTCAGAACTGCAGCTGCCTCGTATCCTAATAAATATAATCATATCATCAGATGGAAGTGAGCGTAGATCATCTCTCTTAATTCATGACCAGTCAGATTGCACGCAAAGCTCCACGCATGATGTGTACGAGATATTTCAAAGATGCCTAATAGATTTATTATGAATTTGTGCATTTTTTGTTATAGATGTGAACAAACCGCTAACCCATAAGTAATAAACTGTGGTACAGACATGAATTATAGCTCAAATTATCAGCATTAGTATTAGTATATCTGTCACTGTGTGCTGAAGACGTGAGGCGAGGATCTAAACGCATACAGTCAAAACTTTATTAAACAAAACACTCGTGATACAAAGTAAACGTAAGAAAACAGCCAAAACAACAGAAACTGAGGGTATTAAAGGTGAAGTATGTTGTTTCTGCGACACTAGTGGCACGTAGCGGAATTACACGAATCAAGCGTATTTTACAAACGCCCCTTTTGCGCGTCGTGCCTCCCTCAACTCAAACATCAGCAAACTCTCAGCCTGCTACAGTAGCCACGCCCCAAACTCTCAGCCTGCTGCAGTAGCCACGCCCCAAACTCTCAGCCTGCTGCAGTAGCCACGCCCCAAACTCTCAGCCTGCTACAGTAGCCACGCCCCAAACTCTTAGCCTGCTACAGTAGCCACGCCCCAAACTCTCAGCCTGCTACAGTAGCCACGCCCCAAACTCTCATCCTGCTACAGTAGCCACGCCCCAAACTATCATCCTGCTGCAGTAGCCACGCCCCAAACTCTACACCTGCTACAGTAGCCACGCCCAAACTATCATCCTGCTGCAGTAGCCACGCCCCAAACTCTACACCTGCTACAGTAGCCACGCCCCAAACTATCATCCTGCTACAGTAGCCACGCCCCAAACTCTCCACCTGCTACAGTAGCCACGCCCCAAACTATCAGCCTGCTAAAGTAGCCACGCCCCAAACTATCATCCTGCTACAGTAGCCACGCCCCAAACTCTACACCTGCTACAGTAGCCACGCCCCAAACTATCATCCTGCTACAGTAGCCACGCCCCAAACTCTACACCTGCTACAGTAGCCACGCCCCAAACTATCATCCTGCTGCAGTAGCCACGCCCAAAACTCTACACCTGCTGCAGTAGCCACGCCCCAAACTCTACACCTGCTACAGTAGCCACGCCCCAAACTATCATCCTGCTGCAGTAGCCACACCCCAAACTCTACACCTGCTACAGTAGCCACGCCCCAAACTATCATCCTGCTGCAGTAGCCACGCCCCAAACTCTCCACCTGCTACAGTAGCCACGCCCCAAACTATCATCCTGCTGCAGTAGCCACGCCCCAAACTCTCCACCTGCTACCATAGCCACGCCCCAAACTATCATCCTGCTGCAGTAGCCACACCCCAAACTCTACACCTGCTACAGTAGCCACGCCCCAAACTATCATCCTGCTGCAGTAGCCACGCCCCAAACTCTCATCCTGCTACAGTAACCACGCCCCAAACTCTACACCTGCTACAGTAGCCACGCCCAAACTATCATCCTGCTGCAGTAGCCACGCCCCAAACTCTACACCTGCTACAGTAGCCACGCCCCAAACTATCATCCTGCTGCAGTAGCCACGCCCAAAACTCTACACCTGCTGCAGTAGCCACGCCCCAAACTCTACACCTGCTACAGTAGCCACGCCCCAAACTATCATCCTGCTGCAGTAGCCACACCCCAAACTCTACACCTGCTACAGTAGCCACGCCCCAAACTATCATCCTGCTGCAGTAGCCACACCCCAAACTCTACACCTGCTACAGTAGCCACGCCCCAAACTCTCCGCCTGCTACAGTAGCCACGCCCCAAACTCTCCGCCTTCTATTTCTACCAAGTTCACAGGTTGAATGCCTGACTTTGAGTGGTTCATCGACTTTGAGGTATATCGATTAACCCCAACCTCAGCGTTTAACATTAGACATTAAGTTTATGTAATAATACCTTAATATTTGCTTTTCGTCAGCTGTTTTCAAAGCGATTTTGTTGTTTTTATTCTGTTTTTGCCATAATTGACACAAAATCACAATATGCTCTTGTTGTGTCATGGCGACATCATGTGGTCAACATGTGAACGTGATGTCTGATTGCCTGGAGCTCACTGAGGTCTGAAGTGGGACATTTAATTGGGATATTCCCACTTCCAACCTCGTCTGGAACGCAGCATAAGACAACTAATCAGAACCAGGAACTAAACACTGCCACAACACAGGTGAAACCTGACAGTATCAGTGATACTAAAACAACTGTTCCAAGCGGCAATGAAAAAGGCAATGAACGGAGCGACCCGAGGCGTAACTAGGGATCAGAATAACGTGGAGAGCTTAGGTGCAGACAGTAGGGAGTATCCGTAACACGCACACATTCTCTCCCACTGTCATTTTAACATTCCCACTTTCCATTGACGTCATCATTATAGAATTTTTCATGCCATTCATGCCGTGTCTGTCTGGCATGGTCTTGCAACCCTTGGCAACTGAACTGACCACCCCAGGGAGCTCCATTCATCCGACTCCTTCAGACCGGCTGCTTTTGCCCGTGTGTGTGTGTGTTTTGTTTGCATGTATTGTGTTGTGTTGCTTGCTCACAGTTAAATGTCACATACTGTTGCACCTCTAAAAACAACAACAGAAAACACAGGTCTATATTTGAGTGCTGGGCAGCTTGTAATGATGTTGGGTGTGTAGACTGCAGTTTGCTCTCCGGGGAGTACGAACCTGAGATGGTTGTTACCTGCCCAGACGAGCTCAATACTGCTTTTTTACTAGCCTTGAGTTGTTTACCTCATCTTCTCCCCCACATCCTTAAAGAAAACTCTTTTCTTCTCTCTGTTTCAGCCGCAACACCTCTGAAGAGCTAAAGTTGGAGACCACAGGTAAGTGTCTTCATGATTTAGCCCTGACCAAGATATTTTACAGTTTTCAGTGGTATATTTATGATTTTTATGATTTTTTTTTTCTGTGCATTCTCTGAAATATTCACTGAAATATTATTATATTTATTATTGCCTTTATTATATGTTATTATTATTATTATTATTATATAACAATACTTATTATTATTATTATTATTATTATTATTATTTCAGAGTTGAGCAAAATTCAGAATTTTGACTATCAAAACAGAGCAGACAATTAGAGCATTCTGGGAAATTATAATATTTCTTGCATCATGGTCTGTTTATTTGGTTAAATATAACTTTATAAATGTAATATTTTGTAATATTTTTATTTAATTTATTACATATAAATGTACAAACATTTAATTAATTCATTGCATTTAAAAATGTATAAATATAAATATATTTAAATATTTTAAAAAAATATTGTATATATTGTATATATATATATATATATATATATATATATAAAGGTTTGATATTTCAAAGATTCTGGAAATGCCACATATGTTGTGTGTACAGTTATTGGTAATTTATACTGCAAAATTAATTTGCAGTATAAGTAATTCCTAGAAATTATTCCACTATTATTCCAATACTATTGTTTTTTAATTTATTAAATTTAGTATATATATAAATATACAAACATGTAATTAATGGAATACATTTAAAAGTGTAAAATATGTATAAATATAATATTTTATAATGTATATTTGTAAATACATATGTATATAATACAAATTTCTATAAGTTTGATATTTCAAAGATTCTGGAAATGCAACAATCATACTGAAAAATGAAAGTAATTCCTACAAATTCTTCCGTTATTACTCCATTTTAATTCAACTTAAACTCACAATTCTGCATCCTGCTGCCTCAATTGAATTTCAGGAATTGGATCGGTGCCTAAAAGGTATTTTCAATTCCGTTCTGAAAGTCCGTCTGTGACAAGTGTTTTCCAGCAGCGTGCTCTGCAGCGATCGTTCCATTTTAATAAAGCATCATTATCTTTATGCCGTGAAGGACGTTCAGAAGTTCCCGAAGTCTTGACATTCTGCTTCGAATAATATCCACTAGGTCAATGGTTGCCATGACGAATTCATTTCAGTGTCAAGTCATTAAAGTGGCCTGGTGGACTGCGCCTCTGCCCTACCATGCTAAGCCTGATTACTGCTAATCACCAGCCCTTTGAATCATTAAAAAGCCAGACGCAGGTGCAAACGTATAGGGACGAGGTTGCAGGAAAAAAAAAATCCATTCGAAAGAGAGGTGGGAAAAAGCTGCCTGTTGCTAAGACAAGGAAATTAAACGTCATATTTTGCTTTCCCAGACACGTAGGAGGCAGACTGACACGCTGACATCGACGAGTCACACTATTTTTAACTGCCACTCTCACGTCTTAATTACAAAGTAAAGAATAAGCGAATCTGTCTGTCGAGTGAGAAATTGGCTCCGCGTTTTTAATCGGAGACCATGCCAGGACGAGTATCTAGGGACATTAGCTCATGTTCAAACATTGTTTAAATCAAAGCAAATGAAGTAGACATGTCCATCATGTTTAGAGTAACCGGGCTTGCTGAGATTGGGAACATTGCATCGAGTTTCTGAGCTTGACACAACAGTCCTACTTTAGTTCTTAGCTGTGGTGCAAGGCGGACTGACCCACTGCCCCTGGTGATGTCCAGTGTGCCCAAGGCAACCTGCACTGCTTTGTTTCCAGATCTGTGTTTGTTTGCACTGGGCTATTTTTGGAAATTGCATCATGAACCGCTGTTAAAGGCCTGAGGGGTCGCCTAGTTTCATAACATCATCCTTCCCTGCGGTTTGTCTGAGAGCTGTGGATGTGGTTCATACCGACTGGACGTTCTTGACCTGCAAGAGCTGTTTGGCTAGTGAGGAGCCTTTGGGTGCTTCATATAGGAAGAACATCAGATCAATCTTTATTCAGGGGATAAGAAGAACACCATCACTTTTACTGTATTTAACTGAATTTGACCTGGACTCACTAATTTATAATAGTAACTGGGTTTCACTTTACAGTAAAGTGAAATGCAGCCCAGTGTTTAGCGTGACTGCCATGGTTGGGGCATCTTCTGGAAGATAGTTATTGTTGCGGGTGCCATAATAGCAATATTACCACTGTAATATTGTGCTCAAATTTGTTTTGTTCTGATTACAATTCTGGCAACAGCCCTCTGAATGAGCTGCAGCAGTCTAATGGTCTTTTTGGGAAGACTGGCGATGAGTAGCATTTGCAGTACAGTCTGTCCTGCTGGTAATGAATTTGTGATTGAATTTTTCTAAATCTCGTTTGCATGCAAAATGTATGTTTTGTTTTGGTCTTTTAGATGATAATAAGCTGATTTAGTGATTGCTTTGAAATGACTACTGAAACCAAGATTTTTAAAAACAGGAGAGGTCCAAGGATCGAGCCCTGGGGGTCTCCACACGCCATGGGGGTCCAATTAGATTCATAGTTTCCCACCGTAGTCCTACCCATTTTTTCAGTTTGTCTAAGTACAAATTGTGTTTAACAGTGTCAAAAGCAGCATGATGATGTAATAAAAACCAGCATTGATATTTTGCTTGAATCAGTGTTTAGGCATTTTCATTGTGTGTCTTTACGAGTGAAAAATTGTCCAAGTAGAGTTTAGGAATTTGTTCTACTGATTGAAAACAATCACTTTGCATGGACATCAGTTCAAGTGTTGTTTTCTTTTAATCTAACATCATCCAACCATGGAGTTTATTTAATTTAACTCCACCAAATTAAAATATGGTTATTTCTTTATTTCTCATTGGCAGAATGACAAGTTTTTAAGTTCATACAACGAAACCTGAACAAATTTGTTGGGTTTTTTAAGATCATTTTTTTGGAAAGTCTTAATATAATTAGGTGGAAAAATATTTTTGGGATAATAAAGTTAATTAAACATTTTGAATATGCTTGTATTCTCATTTAATTAACTTTTTTTTTTTTTTTTTTTAACAGAAACAGATGTATTTTAAGAGAAAAAAAAAATGTAAGAGAGATAAAAGATTACAGTGACTTAAAAGTAGAATAATGTGCACTGATGAATAGTGCTCAATAATGTGCATTAGAAAGTGAATTTTGATTTCATGTTGACTTTAGAAGTGCTGACTTTTCTGTATCTGCGTTTGGCCCCATATCTTAGATTGACGTTTGATCGGGAGCACATTAGATACATTTACTGTATGCCTTGAGTAGGCCCTAGTCCTTCTATCACTTATCAAAACAGAAATAGAGGAAGCCACAGGCACATTGGGTTCCCTCTTGTTCTGGGAACATTTGTGAATGTCAGTGCTACAGTAGCGGAGACCTGACACACATCACTGAGAGCTGTTATCAGTTATCAGTCGAGCAGCGCACGCAACAGCTCTCCAGCCTTCAGCCTTCAGCGAGAAGCCCCTGTAGAAGCTGGAGATGGAAAGCTGCTGTGATGTTTTGCAGGTGCATCAGTTCATGTCCACATTTTTTTTTTCTTTCTTTTTTTCAAATGCTGCATTTTTAATTGTTCTGCACAATAGCATCATGACTGCGACTCGATGACAGCCAAGCTCTCTTTAGTCTTTTTAGCTGAGAAAACCTCCATATTGCCATATATCTCCAGCTGACTCGACTAGAACTGTTTTACACAGTAGCATTAGTAATGTACTACTGACAAAACTGTTTTAGATGTGCTTTACCAAAGTCCCAGCATTGTTGCATTGCTTGAAAGGAGGACTTTGTGATTTTAAACTAACCAAAAGCATTTTAAAGTATCTTTAAAATGCATTATGACCAAACAAACAGTATTATAATTCTAGTATGCACTCTTAGCCTTAGTCTTCATACTACCATGCTACCATATGAAGAGCAATTTCTAATGGAGCTCAATGTGTCTCAGTTTTGTTAAAATCATGGAATAATTATTCCTCACATCAGCCATTCCCTATGTTTGTAGAGGGTGTCTAAAACATTTTAGTTTGTTTTATGTACTACTGTAGATGTACTACTTACATATGAAAACCAAAACCATGATTTTCAAAACATGCTATTTTCTAACTTCAACATCACAGAAACATTATAAGATGGCAACTCCTCCATTAAATGTCTTTTACCCCATTTAAATTCAGAGATGCAATACAAACTTCACTTGTACCTCAAAACAAAAATGAACGCAGGCCCTGAAGAAAAGACAATATTGCCATATTTCTGTGATTTTGTTTTTCTCTGTACCCTTCAGTCTGAGGGCTCTGTATCAGAAATACACACTGTCTCTTTTGAAGTTGGCGAGACCAGGGGCAAATGTAACATTTTAGATTTATGTATATATTTTCCATCATAATTCAGAGACTATGACAAAAACATGCATGTGTACCAGAAGTAACGACAGATAGATAGATAGATAGATAGATAGATAGATAGATAGATAGATAGATAGATCTATTTATAGATTTATATCTCGCAGTTCTGACTTTATATCTCAGAATTCTGACTTTATATCTCACAATTCTGACTTTATAACTCGCAATTCTGACTTTATATCTCACAATTCTGACTTTATATCTCGCAATTCTGACTTTATAACTCACAATTCTGACTTTATATCTCACAATTCTGACTTTATATCTCACAATTCTGACTTTATATCTCACAATTCTGACTTTATAACTCACAATTCTGACTTTATAACTCACAATTCTGACTTTATAACTCACAATTCTGACTTTATAACTCACAATTCTGACTTTATAACTCACAATTCTGACTTTATATCTCACAATTCTGACTTTATAACTCACAATTCTGACTTTATATCTCACAATTCTGACTTTATATCTCACAATTCTGACTTTATATCTCGCAATTCTGACTTTATAACTCACAATTCTGACTTTATATCTCACAATTCTGACTTTATATCTCACAATTCTGACTTTATATCTCACAATTCTGACTTTATAACTCACAATTCTGACTTTATAACTCACAATTCTGACTTTATAACTCACAATTCTGACTTTATATCACGCAATTCTGACTTTATAACTCACAATTCTGACTTTATATCACACAATTCTGACTTTATAACTCACAATTCTGACTTTATATCTCACAATTCTGACTTTATAACTCGCAATTCTGACTTTATATCACAATTCTGACTTTATATCACACAATTCTGACTTTATATCACAATTCTGACTTTATAACTCACAATTCTGACTTTATATCTCACAATTCTGACTTTATATCTCGCAATTCTGACTTTATAACTCACAATTCTGACTTTATATCTCACAATTCTGACTTTATATCACACAATTCTGACTTTATAACTCGCAATTCTGACTTTATATCTCACAATTCTGACTTTATATCTCACAATTCTGACTTTATATCACGCAATTCTGACTTTATAACTCACAATTCTGACTTTATATCTCACAATTCTGACTTTATAACTCGCAATTCTGACTTTATAACTCACAATTCTGACTTTATAACTCGCAATTCTGACTTTATAACTCACAATTCTGACTTTATAACTCGCAATTCTGACTTTATAACTCGCAATTCTGACTTTATAACTCGCAATTCTGACTTTATAACTCACAATTCTGACTTTATATCTCACAATTCTGACTTTATAACTCACAATTCTGACTTTATAACTCACAATTCTGACTTTATATCTCACAATTCTGACTTTATAACTCACAATTCTGACTTTATAACTCACAATTCTGACTTTATAACTCACAATTCTGACTTTATAACTCGCAATTCTGACTTTATAACATCACGCAATTCTGACTTTATATCTCACAATTCTGACTTTATAACTCGCAATTCTGACTTTATATCTCTCAATTTTGACTATAACTCGCAATTCTGACTTTATATCTCACAATTCTGACTTTATAACTCGCAATTCTGACTTTATATCTCGCAATTGCGAGTTTAAGTCTTGCAATTGCAAGAAGTCAGAATTGTGACATAAAAAGTCTTAATTACCTTTTTTATTTTTTTAATTATTGGCGGAAAAAAGCTTCCATGCAACACTGACAGTGTGGTTTTGCTGAAGTTGTAGACATCCATGACTTGTGGTATCTGTGTCCAGCATCATGTCCTGCTCCAGTGCCGCGGGCCTCCGTAGCCTCGGGGTCTGGACTCATTCAGCGTGTGCTGACCGCTGGAGCTGGACCCTCCGCACACACTCATGCGTCAGACGACTTCACCGAGGCAAGAGCCCCTGAGGCAGATCAGATACCAACTTTTGCTGGTTTTCATTGAGAATTTACAGTTTGGGTCGAAACACTGTCTTATTTCTTCCCTAAAGAATCAAGTTCTGTTCCATCACTGTTTTCGTGTACTAAGTTGTGCTAGAAGTTCAAACTTTGTGAGGTGAGGAGAACCACCAAAGATGAGGCCTCATGGGACCACAAACACTGTAAATCATTCAGGTTATAGATTGAAGGTACTTATTGGAAGAGCATGGAAAGGTCACAGCTTGAAGGTGGAAGGCAGGACGAATGGAGATCTATTGGGAAAACCTATAGAAAGATCAATAACTGAACCATAAAAAACTCTTTTCCCATTACAGTGATTTCATCCTTTAGTTTAGACTCATCTGGACATTGCATTCGTTTGCAAAATGTGTATCTACAGTATAAATACGAGTGCATTGCATCGTGGCATACAGTCTCACTGTCTTTATAGTTTATATTTTATATACTGTATATATAGTTTATATCATATTGACTTGAATTTTTCCTTTTATAAAAGCTATAAATTCATTACAGACATGAAAACCATTGCATGATTATCATGAAACTAGATTTACATGAGGAGCGTGATCACATTTACATTCAAACACTAATTAATCTACAAGGATTGAAACCAAACCCCAAAGTTTAGTTTATAAACTGGTTAATCGTCTGGATGAAGTCAGATTGAATGAATGAAAGTGCTTTTTGTGTGTCTGTCACTTGCAACAAGCCTGAAATAAGCATAGCACAGATAGTGTGAATACTGTAACCTGTTAATACGGGCGCCAAGAAGATGCTGCTTTATGTGCATGCGGCGTGAAACAGGCCTCAGAGTAGGCAGCGTGGTAGTACGCGGTTCCAAACATAGCCAGAGAGATCTTTATTGCCAAGCACCGTGAGTCTGAGAAATACATCAAAGTCTAATATAAAAAACAACCAGCTCCCTCTAGCAGTTCAGAAAACAGATGATGATTGGAAGAAGGAAGATAGAGAGGATGAGGAGGAAAAAGAGAGCTGTAATTGCAGTCCCACACACCCAGACCCTTTACTGAAATAGCCTTGCAATTTTCAAGACAAGTAATGCAGTGGCCTAAGCATTTCCTCAAGCCTTCTTTTTTAATCTAAAGTCATTTACACTCATGTTGATAGCCACGAGCTTTATGTGTTGGTCTTTGATGGCCGTAGACTTAAAGTCCACTGAAACTTTTTAGGCCTGATTTGCATCCTGACCTTCAGTGTTTCCAGAGTAGACAGATTCAGCTGAAACACTGATTCTTGTATGACGGTTTATGTATGACTGTTTAACATAATGCAGCATGCAGAATATCTGATTTAATGATAATGAAAGTCTGTGCATGCTGTATTATAAGTATCATGTTACATTTTCACCATAAACCTCTCTGATATTCAAATATTGATATTTTCTGTTGATTAATGTGGTCCTGCATACACACACACACACACACACACACACACACACACACTAATTCACTCCCTTGTTTACTTGCAGTTTTATACAGTTTTATATAGGTCATGTTATTCTAATAGCTTCTCCAGTAAAAGAAAATTCATTATTCAGTTGAAATCAGTTTAACCCTCTGATGTTCTTTGGTCATTTTTGACCGAAAAACTTTATTTTTTTTAGAATTTATTTATTTATTTTTTAATTTTTTACTTCATCGGAATGGTATGAAACTTGGTAAATCTTTTGGCACTTGCTATGTGTACACACGAAAAAATCATGGATATGATTAGAAAAGGTTACACTTGTGCTCCTCGCAGTCAAAAATGTTTTGAGAATTTCATCTAGTGAAAACTATTGGTACTGCGGCCAAACAAAATCTTACTGAAAGCTCATTTTTTGAGATATCAAGCTCAAATTTGGAACACAACTTGTTTAGATGTATGGCTTTGATTTTCTTGCAGTTTTAGAGTAAAACGTGTTTTTGAAAAAATATATTTCATTTTAAAATAGTATTTTTGTGCATTTTTCACAACAATAAACATAAAATTTCTTTTTCTAAGTTCATTTTTTAAAACTTTTTTCACTTCAGCAATAATCTGTAAAGTGTCATCTTTGAGAAGAGATCAAAATTTAGTCTGTGCTCTAAAGCATTCGAAATTTATGACAGTTTAAGTTGGAAATTTCATTTTCAGACCTATGCTCAAAAAGTGAATAAATGGATTATAACTACAGCGTAAATATGATTTAGTACTATAAAATCCCCTAAAAATACCGAATATTAAATAAAAAACATTATTGAACTAAAAAATAGTATTCATTTCATTGAAATGATGAAAAAAATGTTTTGACCGACACGCGAAGAGGGCTTGTTGATTCAGTTTGGTTCAATAACTGTGTAAAGTTCATCAATTATGAAATTAGTTCAGTTAAAGCGGACCTATAATGCCCCTTTCACAAGATGTAATATAAGTCTCTGGTGTCCCCAGAATGTGTCTGTGAAGTTTCAGCTCAAAATACCCCACAGATCATTTATTACAGCTTGTCAAATTTGCCCCTATTTGGGTGTGAGCAAAAATGTCATTGAGAATATTTCATCCATTTCCTTTTGCTTGAAGATCGGGATACATTACGGCAGCATTTGGTGGGGGAGTTGGCAACAAAAATACGTTTAATTCAAAAATCAACCAGATAAAG
>CM077458.1:13078738-13148738 GCA_039654765.1 Mylopharyngodon piceus | reverse complement strand
AAGTGGAGCAGAAGACAAAATGTACATCTGTCTTGTAAATGAAAATGGCATCCCTCCACAATATGAACTACAGTAGAAGCCATTGGCTTTATTGTTCCTGCATTATTAATGGTTGTTCTGACATGGAGCCCCCAAAGGTGGACAGAAGGAGGGAAAGAGGAGGTCGAAGGGAGAGAGGAGCGATAGAGAGAGAAGAGGACGGAGGCAGTAGATCAATGACGACTAATGAACACGCCTGGAGTCTCGTTCCTCTCATCGCGTGACACAGGTCGCCCTCCTCCAAGGTCTCTTTCGCCTTTCCTCTGATTCTGAGTTACGTAACCAGCCTGAGGGTTCAATTAAGCGCCATAGATTACCCACAATGCAAAGGCAGGATACGTCTCCTCATACACAACACCATAGGCTTTCTTTAGTGGCCACAACTCAATAAAGTGTGTTTTAGACTGTGCTGTGAGAGTTTCACATGTCAGTACAGGTGAATCTCACGAAAACTTTTCGAGACCATGTCCGGACACTATTGAACCTCAAAATCTGAAGAAAGACATTATATATTTAATTCAAAAGAATATCTCATTGTCAAGTCACATTTATTTCTATAGCGCTTTTATTCAATACAGATTGTTTCAAAGCAGCTTCACAGTAATAAACAGGAATATAACAGTGTCGATGCTGTAAAATTCATCATTTATGAAACAAATTCAATTTCAGCTATAAAAGCCGCTCTAAAAGACAATAGTGTCATTATTCAGTTCAGTGTTGATTCAGTTCAGTTCAGTAACAGTGTCGAAGTGTCATTATTCAGCTCAGTTCAGATCAAGTTTTGTTCTCATCCAAGAATCATCCAAGAATTAAGAATAATGGGGATTATGGAAATTAAATAAATGGATGCATTACTGTAATGAAGATTTTAGGGGAAAATGTGCTTAACTGTCATTAAAATAATTTCAAAAAGGCAAAAAAAACCTTTCAAAAATATCCTTAACTCTTTCCCCGCCATTGACTGAATTTTCCGGCAATCCGTGTTTTCACTGTTATACGGTAGAGGGCGCTGTTATGCATCTTCTGGAAGAGTACAGAATCTCCAGATCAAAACACAGGCGAAGAAGAAGCAGATACAAGCGATAGAAGCATTGCTGATGCTCATGTAAAATAACATCAAACATTAAACTATTCAAAACTGCCTAACGTTACTGAATGAAATGAAGAGGGAACGACTGTGAGCTTTGAGGTGTTGATGGACTCGATCTACTCCATCTGTGTTTGATCATCGCTCTGAATCCCATCCGGATGAAGCCTTTGACAAAAACACGATTTTCTCAGCCTTTTGTTCAAAATGTTGCTTTTTAAATGAAACTTACCAACATTCAAGTGCTGATAAAAAAGAATGCATGAAGCTGGAATATTTTTGTTGTTGTCTGTTCTTTCTTTTGATATATTGACTGTTCAGATATTCATAACTAAATATTTTGGGGGCCATGAAAGTTTTGTGAAATAAAAATTCTGCCGCTGGCTGGCAGCTTTTTTTAAAAAAGAAAAAACGCTGGCGGGGAAAGAGTTAATTCTCTCATCCAAATGAAAATTACATTATCATATTTTCCCTATAGCTGTTGGATGAACAAGTGAACACAATGAAGCTGCACTTACATACATTCAAGCAAGGATCAACTACAGAATAAGGCTAGATTTGAGCCAAAACGTTATTGTTTTACTGATTAAAATTAGCAGACACCCCGATGATAGACTGTGCAATGGCAGATTCCCCTGTGTAGTGCTATTGGGGCATGTTGTCACAAAAAGCTGTGCAATAACAGTGTTCAGTAGTTTCAAAATGAAACTAAGTTAGTTTACCCAAAAATGAAAGTTATCCCATGATTTACTCACCCTCAAGCCATCCTAGGTGTATATGACTATCTTCTTTCAGTCAAATACAATCTGAGATATATTAAAAAATATCCTGGCTGTTCCAAGCTTTATAATGGGAGTGAATAGTAACCGAGATTTTGAAGCTCAAAAAAGTGCATCCATCCATCATAAAAGTAATTTATACGACTCCAGTGGGTTAATAAAGGCCTTCTGAAACAAAGCAATGCGTTTTTATAAGAAAATGATCCATGATTATAATTCAAACACATAGAAACTCAAGCTCATCCCACATTTCTCTTTAAAAATTCTCATTTTAGACTTCGTGACCGGTGTTTTGTTTCGCTCTATCCTCTGCGCTTCCGCGTCCGTTATTATGTCATTCGTCGGGTCAGAGGTCACTCTTCGACCAGAACTAAACTCGCATAAGGCTGTTACCGGAAGCCAATTATTATAGTTTATAAAGTTATAAATATGGATGTTTTTCTCACAAAAACGCATTACTTCGCTTCCAAAGGTCTTTATTAACCTCCTGGAGTTGTATGGATTTCTTTTATGGTGGATGGATTCGCTTTTTTGGGTTTCAAAAAAAAATGGTATCATTCACTCCCATTATAAAGCTTGGAAGAGCCAGAATATTTTTTTAATATATCTCAGACTGTGTTCGTCTGAAAGAAGATAGTCATATACACCTAGGATGGCTTGAGGGTGAGTAAATCATGGGATAATTTTCATTTTTGGGTGAACTAGCACTTTAAGACTTGAAAGTCTTTAAAGAAAAAATATTCTTAATTTTCTTTCTATATTTCGTGGTGAAGTGAGATTGACTCGAATGCTCTTTTGCATGTCAGGGAGGCTGAATGGCTTGTTTTTCCCCATCATTCTGTCAGTGCCGTGAAATGGTCAACAGCTCTGAGCCTCAGGCTCTTTCTGTCAGCAACACTAAATATCTTCGCACACAGTGTCCCTACAGATCCTCTCTGTCTGTTAAACCCTCTCCTAGAACACACACACACACACAAACACGCAACCTACATCTCACGTCAGGTCCGATGGGAGCCGCCGGCTTCTTCTGCTTGTCTGTTAAACTATTGCTTCATTCACATGAGCGCACACATACGCTCTCATCAGTCCCTGCTGGAAGTTGGCCTGAATGTTTTAGTTGTTATATGATTTATTAAACTGTTTTCCTGTGTAATTCATTTGCTTGGGTGTGAATCATTTAGTAGTGCTAAATATACCTGTGTTTACTCGTGTAATCAGTTTAACAAAAGTTAAAGTCAGAGAGCGTGTGAAAATACACCTGGGTCTCTCAATTGAATATGATTTAGGGTGTTTTTGCGCTATAATTTCCATTTTGAATGATTGAACTATTGGCATTTGAGTCATTTGATTCGGGAATCGGACTACACTGCATGCTTGTTTTTGCGTGCAGCACTTTCTTGCCATTTCTCTTTCTTTTAACTGCATCACATTCAATACGGACTGCTGTGCACATTTCAGATGAGGTAAATTGTTCTGTAGATGCACACATGAAGCCATGTGGGTTTCTGTGTGACTTGATGTGCCTCAAAGAATCTATGACTCAAGTGAATCACATACTCTTTGATGAGTCTCTGAAGTGTGCTCTTCAAATAAACGAGTATAAAAAGCAGATGTCATTCTGCTGGGAATGTGTGTTGCTTTCTAATAGCTAAATAAGCTGCAGAGTCTGATTGGTGTCTTATATCCAGCAGAGACCCTGAGAGGCCATTACACGAAATTAATGCCGGGTTCAGACTACATCTCTCTTTCTTTTCGCCATGTTTGAAAGCTGTATACGGAAGAGCTTCTGTGCTCCTATTGGTCGACGTGGTCACATGTGACAGAACCCATCATGGAGGACCAAAAAGCAAAAGTTCCAAAGCACAAAAACACCTCCATTGTAGTCTTGAGTTTTCTTCACAATATTCCTCATTTAAATAATTCATACGCAGAATAAAGGGGCGGGGCCTGGTTGAGTTGCAGCTCCTGGCGGTTATGGTAAGGGGCGGGACATTTCCCAAACACCAATCACAACACACTGCTCCAGCCGACCAATCAGAGCACATTGTGCTTTTCAGAAGGAGGGGCTTCATAGAGACAGGAACTAAACAGAGCGTTACTGACAGACTGGGAAGAGAGGAGCTGAACAATGGAGAATATGAGGAAAACAATCAACATTCAAGCAGGAAAACCTGTTCTAGTAGAGCACAAAAACAACATCAAGACTTTGAAGAGGGGATTAATAAAAATGGGGTGATGATGGGTGAAGGACGCAGGAAAACTTTGCACGATATGATAAGAATTTTTGTGCTGTCAAAGCACAAAAATAAATCTAATTGAAATTCATTTCAGAGACTTCGCCACGCGAGACAAACAGCACGCGCTGACCTTTAAGCGTCCTGAGAGACCCCAGTCAGCCAAATCTGACATAAACACAGCTAAGTGCTAATGGCTACTGCGGTCGGACTGCCTCTTTGTCCTGTAAAATTCATCGGGGAGCGCGTGCGTCTGCAGACGCGGAGGACGCGACTTTCATTTGCATGCTTTGCGAGACGCTCCGGTTCAGTGAGAAAGCAGAGCTGCGAGACGCTCCGGTTCAGTGAGAAAGCAGAGCTGCGACTCGCTCCCGTCTCCTCCTCCTTCCTCTCTCCCTCGTTCTCATCTGAATCACCCTGCCTTTGGGACTTTACCAAAGGAGACTCTTCAAACAAGGCTTTGTACTGAAGTAGCGAATCAAGATTAATGCACTTCCACCGCACGACTTGCTCGAAGGGAGAGAGACCTAGTATAATTAACACCACGGGGCCTGGAAGGAGAGTCAGGGGAGGGAAATCATACAAAATCATAGAAAACAGAGGGAATGATGATGACACGGCTGATATTTTTCGGTCCGCTCTTTTCATCCTTGAGTGATGCATTGTTTTGATCGCACAGTCAAATGCGAGTTTGCCGTAGCCCGGGAGCCATCTTGGTTGAGCCGTGTTTACATGTCTAATTTCCTTCTGTCGTCATTTTAGTTGAGAACAATGTTGACTACATTTGTTTACACAGGGCAAAAAAAGATGTTCACCCAAAAAAGAAAGTTCTGTCATCGTTTACTTACCCTAATATCATCTCAATACCATTTCACCTCCGTTGAATCAAATTTTTAGTTTTAGTTAAAGTTTTAGAAAAAGTTAAAGTGTCTATATAGTTTTTAGTTTTAGTGTTTAGTTTTAATGAATGATAATAACCCTGGAATGAACACTTTAAGTTTTAAAAAGGATGTTAAAGCACCATAAAAATGGTCAAAAACCAAAGACCAAAATTTAAGTTGTTATTCTTTGAGAAATTGGACATAACTGGAGTTTTGAAAAATGTAGCAGAATTGGTGGTTAAAGACGACTCAAAAAAATGATTAGTTCACAAATATAGGTAATTTTTTCTCTTGAACTCGTAAGGCCTCGATATACTCATGGAGGAGTTCTTTTTGTTCTTCGCTTAGGGGTAAAAAAGAGGTTTTAAATACGTGAGCAGTGAAATGCTGTTTACGAATATCCGGACGCCATACACACTGCTGACAGCGACGTTTGATTATCCTCTCAATAACAAAATAACCACAACAGAAATGACAGAAAACAGCAGTTCTGATCAGAGTGATGTGGATATATTTGCACCAGCTCTGTGATTCGGCACTCCAGTCACGACACGTTTATTTATACAGCATTTTATACAATAGATTGCTTTAAACCAGCAGCTTTACAGTATTAAACATGTCTCTTTTAAAGGGGTCCTATAATGCCCCTTTCACAAGATGTAATATAAGTCTCTGGTGTCCCCAGAATGTGTGAAGTTTCAGCTCAAAATACCCCACAGATCATTTATTATAGCTTGTCAAATTTGGGTGTGAGCAAAAACACGCCGTTTTTGTGTGTGTCCCTTTAAATGCAAATGAGCTGCTGCTCCCGGCCCCCTTTCCAGAAGAGGGCGGAGCTTTAACAGCTCACGCTTCGGTCGCTCAACAACAACAAAGCTGGAGAATCTCACGCAGCCAAAATGAGGATTGTCAGTAACGGTGTTCAGCCTTACATTGTTCAAACCGGAGTCGACACTGATGGAGAGACTCAGGAAGAAGTTACAACTTTTAGATGTTTCTGAATGGTTACTGGATAAATTTATGTAGTTGCTGTGGAGTTGATTCAACTCATCCACTAGCATGTGCCGTCATGTTAATCTTTTTTCTGAAGGCGGAGCCTCAGAGCCACACCCACCTATTGCGTCATCACTACAGACCGATAATGGTAGTATGAAGGTGTTTACCAACTGGAGAGAACTTTTCCGGAAAGTTCACATTAGCAAGCCATTTCGAACGCCTGAAACGAACACCAAGCAAACTTCGTTTTGGCCTGATTTTGTTCAAAAAATGTCACACCAGTTCGTTCTTCGATTTCGCTTAAAGTATATCAGGCCTTTATGAACTTACCAAGGGGAGCAAGAGTGGCCATTTTCAGTAAATAAAGACTTAAATGTATAGTTATGATTTTATCATTCATTAAAGCACTTTTATATGGTGCTTTTGCATGGCTTTTAGACTTGAATGATGGAGAGGTGAATCTTACTAGGGATTTCACTTTCCTATTTAGATTTGTGTTTGCCTACAGAAATTAGAAATTGCTTGCTTCATGTATTGATAATCGTGACAAATTTGAATAACATCATATTTTACTTTTCATTCATGATCAGATTTGCAAAAGCTACAGTTGAGCAGCCGATCGATAACTTTACGTCATCCAGCAGTCGATCGATCACTATGACCAACAATACAGCCATAAAATCACTGTATAAAAACATCTTTCAACCATCGTCGCAGAAACTCTCTTAGAGTAGATTGATAGGAGAATATACCTGAAGATGTTCCTTTTTGAATGGATTATGTGTTTCATATTCTAGTAGGACATGCTTTCAGATCACAATCACCAGTTGGACAGTATAGAATTTACTCTTGACATTCGGACTCAAATGAGTAACACGGTTTCCCGCTGATTTCAAAACCCCAATCCAATTTTGCTGCTCTAGATGAAATACATGTCGTAAAGTGATGCTTCAGCAAGTTAATTGTGCAAAAAAAATTTACGAACCCCTGAACACACACCGTGACGATTGGCTAATATTCAAAGTACGGAGTGTGTGTGTGTGTGTGTGTCGTCGGATGGTTTTCCCCGTCCCATGAATAGCATTTTCATCATCACAGCTATCATTTACACTGGAGTGAGTAGAACAGAGGGAACGTGTTCACTACACTGTAAATATATAAATAAATATAAGTTTACCAGGGACAGGAATGAAATATGGCATTCCCATTTCAATGCAAATGAAGGAGAGAATGAATGCTGCTTTGGATTTACAGAGCTACATCACAATGAGAGCGTCGCACCAGTGTTCCTCTGCACTCAACACTCTCCTATAGGCTGAGGAAATGAGCGTCCGGCGCCACAAATGAAACTGTCTGTCAGCATGAATCCAGAGCAAAACCGAGGTGTCTTCTCGCTCTTATCGCTGGGTTTGCATTGCATATGGATGTTTATTTAATACTGCGTTTTTTTTAATGAAAAAATTACAGTCAGGATGAAGGAAACTCCTCCTCAGAGGAACTTTCTGAGGTTTATCTTTTGTCCCACAATGTGAATATGCCTCCTGATCAATTCTTTTCATTATTTGTCTCTTTTGTCTTGCCATGTTATCGCAGTGCTAAATCAAGTCGCTTCTGTTTAGACATTTTGCAATCTGCCTCGTTCATTTCCGAATGGAGACGTGTGTGGGTTCTGGGAAACTGCACAGGTGTGAAAATATTGTGTTGCGTTCATTTGTATGATCGATTACAGGAGGGCTCTGTAGGCCTTGGAGACACGAGATGGAAGCTGGAGTGAGTTTTTCCGCTCCTCTCTCAGTGCTGTGGATGCGTTTGAGCGTCCCTCTCGCGCAGGCGGATGGGTTTGGTGTGTCCTTGCAGCAATCAGTCTTGCTTAAATTTCATTCGTTCACAAATTCTCTTTGTCAGACTTGTGAATCTGGCAAGAGAGGTTTGTTTGTCACAAGCGCTTTCTGTGATTTAATGCAGTGTACTGAAAAAAATGCAGTTTTATTTATAAGTATATATATATACACACACACACAACAGTTCTTTCTGGTTCTCCAATCTGATTGGCTGAGAGCCGTGTGATATTCTAGTGATAACAGCACTCCTACCTTTTCACTGTTTGTATCACTTCGCTTGAAGCGACTGTCATGGTGGCCGATCAAATCCACCGTAATTTTTACAAATACTACACTTGTTGTACCACAAACTGTAGTTTTAAGAGTTTTTAGGCGAGAATGTAGTTGTTTAGACCTGAAATATTCATATCATATTTAATCATAGCACCCAGTTTACAATTTGTTTGGACGTTTTCGGAGATGTGAGCTCCAGGCCGTCAGCGGCCATTCAGTGTTCGAGTACCCGCCGAGAACAGCTTCATCTTCGGGGATTTGCTGCTGTGTCTCTTATAGTGGTTAAACATGAGATATAATTCATTTTGAGTACATAAAACAGGCAGTCTTCGGTCTTATTAATCTATTGTTCCTGAGCAAATCGAATTGGGCTATGTTAAATTTAATAATTTAATATTAAGGCTATATTTAACTTACATCCTGTACAGCACTGCTTTTGTACGTTTGACTGAATTGTACAATTGTGTTTGTTTCCTATTGTTTTTTATAATAGCTATTGTTGTTAATTTAAATATTGTTGTTCAATAAATATTATTTTATATAAATAATATGTTGTATTTGGTATTGAGAAAGGGTCCATTAGTGCGTAATATGGATTGAGTGAAGGTTACATTAATACGCCATTAGATGGCGGCAGATTTTACGAATGAATGAGTCAGTCGCAAGAGGCTTATATATGACCCTGGACCACAAAACCAGTCATAAGTTGCACGGGTATATTCGTAGCAATAGCCAACAATATTGTATGGGTCAAAATTATCGATTTTTCTTTTATGCCAAAAATCATTAGGATATTAAGTAAAGATTATGTTCCATGAAGATATTTTGTACATTTCCTACCATAAATATATCAAAAATATATTTTTGTGAGTGTTTATGCATTGCTAAGGACTTCATTTGGACAACTATAAAGGCGATTTTCTCAATATTTTGATTTTTTTGCACCCTCAGATTCCAGATTTTCAAATTTTCTCGGCCAAATATTGTCCTGTCCTAACAAACCACACATCACTGGAAAGCTTATTTATTCAGCTTTCAGATGATGTTTAAAACTCAATTTCAAAAAAATGACCCTTATATGACTGGTTTTGTGGTCCAGGGTCACATATATAAAATTTACTAGCAATTTCTGACTGAAAGTTGGTTCTACACCAATTTTTCTAACATAAATTTTAAAGCTAGGGTAGGCAATGTGAACACTTTTTGTTATTCTGGTTGAAACTCTCTCCACATCCTGATAGTAATAGAAGTGGTCTAAATATTAAAAATGTACAAATATCTTCTGTGGAAGTTTCAGGACCAAAAAATGTTAATCCAATCATTATATTCAGTCGTAAACACTGTAATTAAGAAATTGCAACCCGTGACGCTCTACTCGGAATTATGCGTTTCTGTGGCAACATTATTAACGCCGAAATGAATCTGCAGCAGTCAGGTGGTACAAGAAAAAGCTCTTTAAGTTGTTTACGTTCATTATTATTGTAATGTTATGTGCTTTGAGACATGAGGAAATTTAATGCCGTCTCTCATGATGCTTTACAGACTCTGCTCTGGCTGTGTTTTGGAGGAGGCGTGGCTTTGTAGCCTTTCAAAGCTATCTTGCTATTGCTAGCCTCTATGAAATTGCCTACCGTACCTTTAATCTAATACATATTTCTCTAATATAAATGTAAGTATATTATCTTAAAAGGTCATTTTTGCATCACTATAGCGTTACATTATATTAAATCCAAAATGGCTTACATTGCATTCGAGGTATACATTTTATCAGTCCATGCGGAATTGAACCCATGGCCTTGCCGTTGCTAGCGCCATGTGTTGAGATCAGGGTAATGCACAGAAACCTCCTTATGCTGTAGAAACAACAGCGAATCTTCACGTCACCTCCAAACCTCTGATGGTGCGGAGGATCCAGAAGAGACAAAGTCGGGAATCTCTCAAGGCGTTCCGGCTGACTTGAGCACGGATGACGGGACAGAAAAAGAGTTACTGCCTCGTGCATGAGCTTCACTCAATATTTTCCCTTTGTCCGCCATCAGATCAAGTCGAATCAAACTCAAAATGAGCAGTATGGGCTTGACAGTTAAAGAGGAGGGTTTCAGGGAAGCAAATGACTTCCGAAAAGCATCCCGTTTTATTTTAACAGACTGCTTTGTAATGAAAAGATCTGAGCAGGTCATGTTACGCTGACTCACGACATGGGAATTAAATGTGCAATGGTTGATTTGGAGTGAAATATAGAGAAAACATTTGCCAGCGAATCGTCCATTTTGTGAAAATTCACTCTTTGTTCAAAGACGACCTTTGAAACACTTTGTAATATTTTAATGAAATGTGATTGTTATTAATTCTGCAATCAGTTCATTCCTAACACGAACAATGAGCAATATATTTATACAGCATTTATTAACCCTTTTCAATGTTAGTTAATAAAAATGTTCATGTTTATGTTAGTTCACAGCGCATTAACTAAAGTTAACAGATACAGATGTGTTACAGATTAACATTAACTAAGATTTTTCAATGCTGTAGAACTAATGTTAACACATGAAACCTTATGATAAAGTGTTACCCATTCATTTTTTATTCTTAAATCAATGCATTTTTATAACCCTAAACATGAGATTTGCTTGAATGAGTAGAAGCACCAAAATAAAGCACATTTGCAGAAGTAGACAAAGGTATATTGTACCGTATCAGCATAACTCTGAACATCACACACAGCTTTTGCTCAGGGATCCATTTTGTATGGAAAATCTTTCTTCTGTTTCTGTTTGTTCAGTCTCAACACACACCGCAGGTACATGGCTGATTGACTCTAATTATGTATCTAAACGAACCAACTTTGTTCTCCAGCCTGCAATATTGGTTTTCCTCAAATCTTAAAGTTGCAGGGGCTTGTGTGTGACATAATTAAGTTCTGTCCAAGTTAATTCTCTGGCAGGTTTAATGATGCATTTAAAGCTATTCCTCTAGCAGCATTAGCGCTCCGCAGGGAATGAAGTGCAGCTGAGTGCATTAAAAGTTTGGACGTACCTGCTGTAATGGTTTAGGGATTGGTGATTGGATAAGATTGGAACATTGGTGCCTAATGAAAGCCATCTAAGCCTTGGCTGTGCAACGGTCTTTTAAAGGTGTCTCATTGTGACGGGCGGGAATGACGAGACGTTCTGGACTTTAGATCATCATGATGCTTCACAAGAGCATTCTTAAGGTTTCCAGGATTTCTTTCCAGGTTCACATCTTCTTGCGCTTGAACAGACATATCCAAACAAAATTATGTCAAAATGGCAAGTATCCTTGTAAATATAGTCAGTTATGCGTTAACTGAACGTACAGCAGAGAAATAAAATGCATGTGTATCAGTATATTGGATCCGTGCATTAGCTCTTAAAGTGACAGCAGCCTAATAAACCTGCTGATCTCTGTGTTATTAATGTTAATCAAACAACAAAAGATAAAGACCAATCACCCATTGCTCTTGATTTAATAACTTTTGTAACTTTAATAAGGATTAATCTGTTTCAAAAATATTTATGGTTGGTAAATTTTCTTAAGTCAACGGTCACTGGCAGGTGTGGCATAAAGTTAGTTTTAGGCCCTGGTTATATCCACATCGTTGCCTTTCTTTGATGATGTTCCAAACAAGCGTTTATTGTCAGCTAAGTCCACTTAAACAGATATCTCAGGGAGTAGGGGGCAGTGAATACTGCGCAGGGACCCTGGCTTCACTTTTAGACATACACTCTCGAACTTCCCTGAGCACTTCCCCTCGAGGGAATCCCCGCCGCCATTTTGAAGTGCGTTCAACTTCGTCAAGTGGATGAGGGAAGTGTATTTGGACGGACCCTCGACCCCTTGACACTCGTGCAACATAAGCAATGGCGTACATCCAAATGAATGAGATGGAGGGAAGTTAGCGAGGGAAGGACGTAAAAAAATTTGACTAAAATTGGACAGTCAGTCAGAACGCACCTCCAGACTGTTCATCTTTCACTCTCTGGTTCATTTTCATTCACTTAAAATCCACTATGGACTCTCTACCACCACCTGTGCTTGAAATGTGAAATTGCAGCTCTGGACATAATTCATTATTTGTTGGTTTACTGTCATAAATCGGACTAAGGAAACCCAGATTTTCATGTTTTGTTTATTTTCAATTAAAAATTAAACAACAAATCTTCAGCAGTCTATCTTTAAATATGGCCTCTACTTACATAAATACTGTACACTGTTCTGGAAAACATTGCCTGAAATTTGTCACACATTGGTCATCAATGGTTATACCAGTGTTATTTTAGTATCACTTATATATATATAATTTCATTTTCATTTTCAATTTTAGTTAACATTTTAACATTGTGCTTTTGTTTTGTCATAAACTAAACGAAAATGAGAAATATTGATTTGGCAACTAACTGAAATAAAATAAGATTATTTTAAAATATTTTATTTCCGTGAAATGTTATTTTTTTTACAGTTTAATTTTTAATTTGGTTGACTATAATAATAACCGTGGGTAACAGTAAGAGATTATACTGTATATATGTATGTTATATTTATATATTCAGTGTGTCAGTGATTCTTTTTTTCTTTCTTTCCTCTACTGTGTTTCTGAATAAAAACCCAAAAAATGTATCATTTACTCACCCTTATGTCTTTCTGAACCTGTTTGACTTTTACCTTTGAAACATAAATGAAGATCATTTGAATGAAACCTGATAAATTTCTGTCCTCCGTTGAAAGCCGACGCAACCAAAACTTTCATGCTTAAAAATGTTCACAAAGACATCATAAAAGTAATGCATATGAATCAAGCCGTTCTGAAGAGACAGATTTTCGTTTAGGCTTGTATTCACGTGTAAACATGATCAGAGCACATGCATGGAACAAATATAGTGAATGGAAGTTTGGAAACAATATCTTTGTGTTTCGAAGATGAGAGCAAGTAAATGAAGGCATAATTTTCATTTTTAACTATACAGTTTCCTTTAAGTGCTAAAGCAGCGTCCATTGTCCTCTTCTAAAGTCTGTCTTTCTTTGTGTTTCAGATCCAGCAGTCAGCGAGCGACACGAGCACGAACCATTCCTCCGATCCAGCAGCGTTTCATAAGGGATTTAAACTTGCGTGTTTCACGCATGGATAGTAAAACTTTACATTTTGACATTTCACTCAATTTGATTCCTGTGTGCATGAGGGAAGCTGCATGTGGGGTGAAACAGAGCAACGACTGACTGATTGATCATGAAAACCCACCCATGCATCGATTCATACGCCGAATTGGACTGAACTATAAAGGTATGAGAAGAACCCAGACAGAAAACCTCCATTTCATATTCCCCACTCGTTCCTAAATAACATCAAGAGCCTGTCCTCATTTATCTCTCCCACCTTTGCTCATCCTCGAGCGTCTGAGATGTATGGCATGAGATTGTAATTGTATGCAGAACGTGTTAAAGGGAAAATCTGTTTGAAAAGCATTGGTTCTGACAAGCTCTCGGCTCCAGCACTGACACCAGCTCTGCATTAGGACAGAAGCTCCATGCAACATCTCTGACCTAATAGAAAGTGAGTAGCTTAAAAAAGCAGCCGGCGAACCGTCAGCGTCTCAGACGAGGAAGGCGCTGGATTTCTCTCCTTCCCTCTCTCACTAGCTCCTTACGACTGGCCTAATTAATGCCTGCCCGTGAAGTAACTTGTAGCTGTCAGCGTCTGCCTGCTCCGCAAAAATCCAATAACTTCAGGGAGCAATTTAGATGGAACACCAGCTAAGCTCCTGAAAACTATGAATGCTGCATATGAGACACGCCCCGCGTCCTGCGCTGAGATCGCTAGTGTTCATGTCTGTAACTACACAGCTGGAATGAATTGCAGATTGTATTTTGAAACTCTGTTTTTTTTTTTTATATATATATATATATATATAATTTTGTCAGGTACTTTGAATATTGGATATATTTGAATTTGAAATGTGCCAAAAATAATTGGAGGCTTTATTGCAAACATGTTGTGCCTGTCTTTTATTACATATGTAAATTAAAATGGTTCTCACTCTTAAAAGTTTCCATGAATACCTGCTTATTCAAAAGTACATTTTTTTCATGTTTTTGAAAGTCTCTTCTGCTCACCAAGGCTGCATTTATTTGATCAAAAATACAGTAAAAATAGTGAAATATTATTGCATTTTGTAACAGCTGTTTTCTATGTGAATATATAGTAAAGTGTAATTTATTCCAGTGATCAAAGCTGAATTTTCAGCATCATTACTCCAGTCTTCAGTGTCACATGATCCTTCAGAAATCATTCTGATATGATGATTTGCTGCTCAAGAAACATTTATGATTATTATCAGTGTTAAAAACTGCTTCAGATTTTTGTGGAAACCGTGATGCATACTATTTTTCAGGATTCTTTGATGAATAGAAAGTTCAAAAGAACAGCATTTATTTGAAATAGAATCTTTTTTTAGCATTATAAATGTCTTTACTGTCACTTTTGATCACTTTATTGCATCCTTTCTGAATAAAAGTATTGATTTCTTTCAAAAAAATCTGAGCTAGATAAATAGATTTTTATTTTATTTTTTTTAAAATTCATCAATTTTCTTTCTATTTGCAGGTTTAATGAGATTGTACTTTGTGTGTTCTGTCTATTTCTGTGATTTGGAAGCCCGTCAGAAGTGATATAGATATATCAGGGCAAATAACCCTGAGGAAGACTTCCATGTGTCTTCTGTAATTTCTTTACCTCCCAGCCGGGGCAAATGTCATTGGATTAAAGAGAAAGAAAAGCCAGTCTTCAGATAGTTTTGTTGAACATCACTGTATGCGGTAAGCCTGGCTGCGAGGAACATCACAGATACAGATACTTAAACTGTCTATTGGTAAAGGACAAAATAAAGGCCGTTGCTGTAATATTCCACTATATTTAAAAGAGCTGGAAAACTCAGTTTGGCCATGAATGTCAAAGTCATCAAAGCTGTCTATGTTTATGTCCAGAGATGCTTCAGCCTTGACTTTAATTTCCATTTGCATTTTGAAGAATCAGTTTGGAGACAAGAGGGCCTGATGTCAAAAACCAAGACCTTTCTAATTTTCAGCCAGCAACAGGGTGATCAGCAGGATAATGCTTATGCCACAAAGCAAAAATGGTTCAGGAATGGTTTGAGGAGCACAACAACGAGTTTGAGGTGTTGACTTGGCCTCCAAATTCCCCAGATCTCAATCCAATCGAGCATCTGTGGGATGTGCTGAACAAACAAGTCCGATCCATGGATGCTCCACCTCGCAACTTACAGGACTTAAAGGATCTGCTGCTAACATCTTGGTCCAGATACCACAGCACACCTTCAGGAGTCTAGAGGAGTCCATGCCTCGACGGGTCAGGGCTGTTTTGGCACCAACACAATATTAGGAAGGTGGTCATAATGTTATGCCTGATCGGTGTATATATATTTCCCCCCTCAATTGGAACATTTCAAGCTTTAAGTACCAAAAACGCTTCTTACTTTTTTACTAACCTTGAAGGTAAAACTCATTTTTTTTTTTAGAATTTAAAAAGCAAACGATCAATAAAACACGCTGAGGAGAGTAAGGCTGAACTAGAACATGCTTTATTTGATGCACTATGTTTAAAAATAGATGATGAACTTCTGGCTGTCTCACCCCTCTTAAGGTAAAGAGTTTAGACAGACGACTGAGAGTCTTTCAGAGACTAATGCTTATGGAGATCCAGTACTCTTGAGGATCATCATATGCAGTGATGCTAATGCTGAATTGCCACTTCTATGAACCATAACAGTTACAAACATCTCTCTGTTTACCATACAGCCTTTGGCAATGTACTGCCATTTCAAAGACGTCTGTAGTCCAGTCAGCTCGGTATTCAATTCGAGCTTGTTATTATAAATGTCTTAATATTACAAGGATGCAAAAAATATATTGCTTTAACTTCAATGCATTACTTTGCTAGTAATCAAATTTTTTTTTTTGGGTGGTTCGTGCATTTAATATTTATGTTCAAATTTTAGTCATGCATGCAAATCGCCAAAATAGTTCACCACGGTTGTGTATCAGTGTGAAAACACACACAGTGTAACGAGTGTCTGTGTTTGAAATCATACAAATCAGATTTACTTACTGCCTCATAAATATTTTAACATCTTTGCACCATTAACTGAGTTTGATGAATTGAATTGATTTTTCTGTACTAAATCTTATACTTTGGAAATACAGCTGGCATGCTTACATTATTAATAAATGTATATTAATAAATGAAATGAGAGGTGTGCGAACTACAGTAAAAACAGAGCAAATGAATCCATCCAATCGGTGCAAGAATGAGAAACCCTGTGGCAAACACTAGAGGCTTGTGTGCATTGCTTTTGGCAGTTTGTGTTCGTGAAAAAAATCTGTTTTTCGTACTAATTAATGTAGCTTTTGCTTTGATTTTGTAATCCCAAAGAGAATATGAAAATATTCAAGATTCATTAATGGCCTTCTGTAGCTGGTGCTCTTGAAATCAGGAATATTTACGGGGGGATTCGCTGTTTATTTGTGCATGCTGTCATACCAGATTGACTAAAGGAACAGTGCAATTTATGTAATGCTGTTTGCACATTTGCACATTTTGCACACTAGTTATAGACATTATATTAAGATAAAAAAAAAAGAAAAATAAAAGAGTAAATATGGCACTGTGTTGTTAGCATGCAAGGTTTTTCACTGAACATGTCAGTTCGAATTCATATTCATGCAACGGCCAAATGCATAAACACAAACCGAAAAGAGGAAGATGACGTTTTACTTTTGCTTTATTTTCAGCAGCGCTTGAGCAGTCCGGCCCTAATTAAAGCGTTCCGGTCCACGGCACGGCAGACAAGATGGCAACCAGAGGCTATTTCATTTCCTCTGGTCTTTTTAGACTGTGATTACAGCTGTTTACAATGGAGAAGAAAAAGAAAATAACAATAACAACAACGACGACGACGGTCTGATGGAAGGTTATACAGGAGAGGAGACACTGAACCTCCATATGTTTTCTCACAGGACACCGTATTTTATCATATCCATCAGAAAATATAACAGCATATGAGTTTACAATGGCATGAGGGTGAGGAAACATTTTAAACTTTACTTTAATATTGACGGAGCAGAAGACAGATTTGAAATCAATATGTGGAAGAACCTTTATTTTCCAGATCTGCCATGGAAAATATATACTTTTGAAGGGCATTAGGAATTGTACAGTGCTTTGAGGAGATTTGGATTTAAAATTTGGATTTAAAAATAGTTACATCCGCAGTAATTTTAGCTCCTGCAGTGCCAGCTGGTGCTTTCTGAATGTCTGGTTAACTCATGAAAAATAGGCATTATTTAAAGGAAAAGCTCACCAAAAAATGAAAATTCTTAAAATATTCACCATCATTTGCGCTGTCAAATAAAATACGGTGGAATTAACGTCAATAATGTTCGGTCACCAGACCAATTATTAAGTCCATATGACTTCTGAAGTACTTTTCAGGTGATCATGTTGGAGGGGAAGATGAACAACAATTTTTTTATCAGTCTACAGGCTTTCATAGACAAACTATGAAGTAGGGGAAGGTCTCAGTTTTTTGTGTTTTTCTCGGTAAGCTGTTCACACATTGGCAATAAGAAATTATTAATACTTGAAAATTCTCACATATAGCCTCTTTAAGTTTGAAGAAGTTTTAAGTTTTAGTTAAGTAGTGTCAGATAGATGGATGTTATTTTTCTAACATCATTTAGCACATTGATTAAGAAATAGATAGATAGATACTAACTGATGTTAATGATGATTAATAATGCTTTAAAAATATAGTGTTCATAGTTGGTTAATGTCAACCAACTCTTTAATGTTAACAAATGAGACCTTATTGTAAAGTTTTATTTTGGGGTGAACTGTTGCTTTGAAACGTGGGATACTGTAATTCACCTCAAGTGAACATGAATCTCGCTCGACAGACAGACAGAAAAGTGGGCTGAGCTTCAGTAGCCCAATTATTGATGATAAAAAGAGCAGTGAATTTACCCCATGGTTTCATCTCCGCTTGCTGTCCCTTTACACAGCGATTCATCCATTATTCAGAGTGTATTCATGTGCAAATAATGAAACTCAGAAGAGTTGCTATTAGCTCCCTGTTTGCACAAAATAACCCCCTCCTGACCTTTCTGCCCCAATCACAATATCCTATTGCACCATTATTCGTGATTAATTATCTGTCTATAATAGGGCCCAATATTGGGTTGTGGTAATTAAAAGATAATGATGGGCCAATTTGAGCTTTACGAATAAAGATGTGGTATCTCAGCACGTCTCGTATCAGACTGTTCAAGAAAATTTTAAACCCAGGGTGCAGAAGCGAGAGCGATTTTGATATCGTCACCCCCTTGCTTGGTCTCTCAGGCTTCCTTACATGATTTTAAGATCTTGGTAGAGGTCAGGTGAGACAGATTTACACCTGGTAGTAACACCCGAGATGGGCTTTAATAGTCGTAAAACGGGGCAGTGACACAGTAATTGAAACACTCTAAATGGAATCAGTTCAGTGAGTCTTTTAGGATATTTAACGTAAAACGTGTCCTCCAAAATGTTTTCCAGCCCTTGGGAAAATAAATAAATAAGGTGGGAGGTGGCTGAATTGTACATAGCGATGCCTTCTGAATGAGATTGCCACTAAATTGTGACCAGGAAAGAGTCGTGTAGCGTTTTTACAATCGACAAATGAAGTGTGACAGGTAATCACACAGCTTCTGAGTCCAGTCGAGCGAAAGCTTATTAATATCACAGTTTGACCACAGATGATTGGTCCCATTACCGAGCATGCCACACCTCGAATGAGGAATGATTGTATGTGGATGCAAAGAACATTTTGCTTCCGCTGTAGTTGGGTGTGAATCAGAAATGCCATTCTGTATAGATGTGAGGGTGATCTTTCTCTGTTGAATGAGAGAGTACGGACCAGTAAAGTTCTCTGAAGATTTATGATTTAACATTCTCATTTAACATTAACAGACCTTTCAGTGCACTTGTTACAGAGACAATAATAAAGCAACCTGAGGTAATGATTGGAGCAAAATTCAACTCACATTTAGAGTAATTACAGTAAACACTATTTTTACACCAAATTTGCATTAGAACTACATAAAACAAGGGCCATAACCACCATAGGCATTAAGGGGGACAAGTTCCCCAAAATATTTGGAAATGGCCAAATTGTCCCCGCCAATATTTGATGTTTCTTAATGCAGCTCACAATTATGCACCGCTCTGATTGTTGTCAACAGTTTAAAAAGTTATATTTTTAGGCTGGTCAGCGCTCGTCAATGTCAAAATGATGGCCAATCAGATCAAGGAAGGCGGGGCTTACTATTCACTGATGGCGAGTGTGAATTCCAACGCAACACTTTTAGTTTTTAAGGTGAAAGAGTGCGTGCGTGGTAAGATATAAGTAGCTAAATATATAATATTTTGACAACTGTTTTATGATGATATGTTTACTGACCCACAGTAACATACAGTGATGCAAAATACTCAACTTTTTGAATTGAGTTTTTCCATTTTGAATTGAAAATATGCTATAGTTTAAATGACGAGACGAGACGAGATTTTTTTTTTTTTTTTCACATTTTTGACATATTAGACATACAAATGAGTGAATGTGTGCATATTTTTTAAATAAAATATTATTTGCAAAGAGTTTAAATGAACTACTTCACAATTATAGGCTATAATTAGACCTAGAACTTCTTTTACCGTTATTATTTCTTCTTTATTTTCTTAAATCCCTTTTAATCATTTAATTATTTATTTATTTTTTTTAAAATAAAAATAATTTTAAGACATGGTGAAATGATAGAAAAATGGCAAGATACATAACATACTAAACACTGCATATAATTTGTAATGACATCAAAAAAATGGGGTTAGTAAGATTTTTTTAATATTTTAAAAAAATGGTAATAATAATACTTTTACTAAGAAAGGATGCATTAAATTGGTCAACAGTAACTAAAAATATATTTTAGTTAAATGCTGTTCTTTTGAACTTTCTATTCTTAAAAAAAAGTTTTCGCCAATATCATTTTTTTCTTGAGCAGCAAATTAGCATATTAGAATGATTTCTGAAGGATCATGTGACACTGAAGACTGGAGTAATGAAGGAATAAATTACACTTTACTATATATTCACATAGAAAACAGCTGTTTTACACTGGAATAATATTTCACAATTTTTTTACTGTTTTTTTTTATCAAATAAATGTAGCCTTGGTGAGCAGAAGAGACTTCTTTAAAAACACCAAACCATTGAACGGTGTTATATCTCAGTAATATGTGGCAGTTGTAGCCTTCTAACTTCCTAAGAAAAATGTCAAACACACATGGACTGTACTTGCATACTTAAAATATTTCCTAAAAACATCCTCAATATCAATGCTTGGGTCTCTTAGGATTAAATGCCTTGCTCAGTGGTTTCTTGAGCGATTCAGACCATAGCCATCCCAGCAAACCGTCCCTTGGAAAAAGAACACTGGCTCTGAAAAAACAGAAGCTTGGGCATTGGAACAAAAAGGGAAATTCAAGCTTGTTAGTCGGCCATTTGAAATGAGGCCATTGCAATTTTACATACTGTTTGAGCATCACAGCGATATAGACAAACAATAGCGTCCAATATGACGCTATTGCAATAGTCACAACGCAAGAGAACATTAGGAGGAGACATAAAAAGACACTTAGGTGAAATGTTATTTCCTTATAATGTGAAGATAAACGCAGGAGATACAGAGAATGATAAAGATGACCGTGTGCCTGAGGGCAGCAGAGCTTTTGGTCTGCGTTCAGCTTTCGGGAGGGAAATCTATCCAGAAATGGCCTCAATTTCCCACTTTTTAATCTTCTTTTCTCGCTCCACAGACTATAGATTGATTCCTCTTTGCCATCAATCCATTTTGGTTCAGCTCATGCTTCTCCACTTGCTAATGATGATGGCTGCTATATTTAGTGAGTGAAAGCCTGTTTATTTTTCCTCCGAAGCGACAGAGATTAGATGAAAAGGGTGTTGACGATCATTTCATTATGGCAATCTTAGAAGTAAATAATGGACTATTGTGGACCATGAATTGAAAAAAAAAAAAAAAAAATTCTTTATCATACTTGATCAAAAAAATATGAGATTGCAAAGCTAACCTCAAAACACAAATAATGGACTTTAATTCCATACGAGTCTCCAATATACTTTAGGTGCACAGAAATGTGTCCTTCAGATGAACCCACACTGCTCTGCTCTGATGCAGTTTTGCTCCAGATTCTCTCATCACTTCCAGCTGAACTGAGATCAGCATAGTCCTAATCTGAACCGTGTACAACTGATCCAGAGTCAGCGCTTCACACATCTTTTAACCTTTTCATCTACACTGCAATTAATTTTTTTCCTGCTCAGTATTTCTGTCTGGTTTTCCAGTACAAATATCTGAACATTTCTTAAATCAACATACATTTACTGGAGAAGCAAAACGTTTTCCTGAAAAATTGATCGGAATTAAGTGAGCTTAAAACATGAGAAAATATCTGCCAGTGGAGTCAGAAAAATAATCTTATTTTCCCTTTGAATTATATTACATATTTAGGGCCCAAGCATCAAAAGGTGCGAGGACCCTCTTGGAATTGCTCAAAAACTCACAAAACTTTGCACATGTGTCAGAACTGGTGAAAATTTACATCTGATATGGGTTTCAGAATTGGATGGGGCAAAATGGCTCAATAGCGCCACCTATAAAAATTCAACGAAGTGCCCCTCCCACTACGTTTCACGTACATGTACAGAATTCGGTACATACATGTAATGTCTCATTACCTACAAAAAAGTCTCTTGGAGCAAAGCCTTAGCCGCAACAGGAAGTCAGCCATTTTGAATTTCCTCTGCGATTTTTGTGTAGTTTTTGTGATTTTCAGTCCTCATACTTTAACGAACTTCTCCTACAGTTTTAATCCGATCATCAAATTTGGTGAGTGTAATCATAAGGCCTTTGCGACGCTAAATTGCGAAGATCTAGAGTTTTCGTTGAAGGGCGTGTCCCTGGCGGCCTGACAAAGTTCGATGTTTCGCCATGAAACAGGAAGTTGCTGTAACTCAGGCGAACAATGTCTGATCTGCCCCAAACTTCACACGTTTGATAAGAGTCCTGTCCTGAACACATGGCCATATTCAGTTATAGTCATAGCGCCACCTGCTGGCAACAGGAAGTGACATGTTTAACACTGTTATGGACTCCTACTAACATATTAAAAAGTTTCAACATGCTAAAAACATGCTAGCAACACTTAGCCTAGTGCTAAAACATGCTATTAATGCAATGAAACAGGAAAGTGCTATAACTCAGCCATGCAATGTCCAATCTTGCCCCAAACTTAATATGCAACATGCTAAAAAAATAATAACGCATGCTAGCAACACTTAGCTAATTGGTAAAGTATGCTAATAATACAATGAAAATTGCTGTAACTCATGCATGCAATGTCTAATCTGCCCCAAACGTAACATGTTTGATAAGAGTCCTGGCCTGAAGACCTCTACATGCCAATATTCAGTTAGTCATAGCGCCACCAGCTGGCAGCAGGAAGGCTGGCAAATACAAACGACTTTGACATACTCCTCCTATATTTACCTACTTAAATGCATTTTTTCACAGTGGGCTGTTTACATTAATCTCACGTCATAAAAGCATTCTGAGCCAAGGTGCAAGTATATTTAACCACTTAAACTAGCCTAGAGCACCATCTGCTGTTAAAAACTAATCTCAGAATCGATTCGAGAGAGGAAATATCAGAACCGATCCAGAATCATTGCATTGAGAATCAAGAATCGATGTATTGTCCCAGCCCTAATCGTGACAGGCCTAGCGGGTACAAACCGGTATAACTGTAGATATCTATGGGTACAATATACGTCACATGACTAAACATCCATCATCGTTTTCTAATACCTCTGTTTTCACAGTCCACACTACATGTTCATATCCACTTGGGAGAGTGTCTTCAAAAAGCACAATTTTCACAGGACAAAAATGCTGTTTCAGTGTGAACGGAAGGCCACATAGATGTGTTTTCAAACGCATCCGGATTAAAGTCGACGAGACTCAACTTTATCTCAAACACACTTCGGCGCGGTTGGAAAGCTCAGCACTCTCCAATACAGTAACCGAACAGCTGGCCTACTGACGCCATCTTTGACACTGGGGAGCCGAGTGACAGAGTGCATTGTGGGTAATTAATGAACCGTGTTAGAAAGAGGCATTTTTGCTACTGAGGGCTACATTCATCACCTCCGAAACAGAGGAAGCATATGCAGGAATGTGTTGCAGACACAGACAGTCCTAATTAGCACATGGCACATGATGTATCAGGAGGATGACGGGCAGAGTGCGGCTCGACTAGTTCGCGGTTAGTTCGCTTCTCTGTCTGCAGTCATACATCATCAGCGTGAGCCAGACGCTGCCGTCTGCCGAGAAGCCTCACGATCCACTGACTCGCGCATGACATCCCACCCAGAACACTGATGCTTCGAGAACGGAGGCTGAGCTGTGTTATTTTTAGTTCCTTGTGTTCAAAAACAGCTAGATCATGCAACTCAGGCTATGTCTACTTTAATCCAGATCTTTCTCTCTACGTTTTGGCCTTCCGTCCACACCGAGACGGTGTTTTCATCTTGCCAAAACAGCTTTTTGAAATATACATTCACTGACTGAATCACAATGTATTTGTATAATCTTCAGTTGGGAGCTTAAATTCTCAGCTAATTGATGATGTCGCAATTACTTGAGATTAATCTGATTAATGGGCATATCATGTAATTAATTTTATAAAAAAAACTAAATAATTGATTGACCACCTTAGTAATTTTATGTTAAGTTGCTGTCAAGCCAAGTTGACCGATTAGACGACAACAACAACGAAGGCCTATAGCGCCATCTTTTGGGAAGCCAATTTCATTACAGTAAAAGTCTGCTGCGCAACAGTAAAATTATACTGACAAAGTCTGAGTAGGGAGATCACCAATTGCTGATCAGAGAAATGTTTACACACACAATATTTCAGGAATCATGTCTGGACATTTTTTGCTTTTTAAAATAGTTAGCGATACTCAATTAGGAATGAATCACTCTTTCCGGTTATTTAATTTCGGCAAAACAATCTGATTCGGTTCGTGATTCAGTTCGAATCATTGAGACTGTTTAGTTTACAGTTCACAGATTCGCACTGAGCATTTAGAGATCGGGTTCTCACTCTGTAAAACATTAACGCGATCACTTAAAGGTGCAGTATTGACAGCTAGTGGTTGAAATGAGTACTGCAGTCCAAATTCACAATATTGAAGAGAGTTGTTTCCTCCCCCTCCTCAGACTTGACGCTCACGCGGGTTGCCAGATTGAGGACACGCAACAGGAACGAGTGCAACTGACAATGGAAAGCGACGAGCCTTTCACTTTTTATTGCCGAGGCTTTTTAGGCCAGGTACAATCTGCAATCTCTGACCCAGTTCGTTTGCTGGCTTCCATGGCTGCAATACGCTGTGTTTTCCACCACCTGGCAACCCGGGTTGTCCATTTTGTGTACTATTATGTAAACTGGCAGTGGGCGGGGTCACACAGAACAAAACAAAAACAGACATTCTGACACGGAACGCACATTTCGAAGTAGAATAACTGGCTGGTGCACTGTTTTTCTGAGAAACAAGTATTGTGTATATTTAGAAACTTAGTATGTGTCCTAAATCTCAGCAAACATATTATAGTATTTTTATGAAAAATTGACATACAGCACCTTTAACGCAGAGAGCGAAACATGCAGTGGATGAAGTGGATATTTACCGAAATAAAACTTGAAAATGCACGCTCTTGTTCGCCAGAGTCAACTAATGTTTTTATCATCCGCGCTTGTGAGCAACTCTATACTTCAGGTAAAGAGATTTTCCAACCAAATGATAACATTACCATGTTTTTTGGGCATATAACTTGGAATACCATATCATCATGGTGTGGTGTAATCATTATCATGGTACACTAGCAGTCAAAAGATTGGAATAATTGTCTCTTTTTAATGTCTCTTATATTGAAAACAGTTGTGTTGCTAAATATTTTTTGTCTAATCCTTGATGCACTTCCATTCAAAAATTTAGGATAAGATTAAACAAAATAAATAAATAAAACTTTTTTTTCATCAAATTGATCAAAAGTGACAGTAAAGACATTTATAATGTTACAAAAGATTCAAATTTTGTTCTTTGATTAATAGAAAGTTCAAAAGAAACTTAAAATATATGACAGTTTCCTCGGAAATCTGAAGCAGCACAACTGTTTTCAACATTGATAATAATCATAAATGTTTCTTGAGCAGCAAATCATCATATTAGAATGATTTCTGAAGGATCATGTGACACTGAAGATTATATATCAAAGTACACACACTATACCGTGGCTTCATTTTTTGGAACTAGTATTGTCTGTTTTCTACCTCCAAAACTAGAAGAAAACATTGCGGGATCCATTTATAACCCCATTTCCCATAAAGATATCTGTGAAGAAGATGAGAGTGTGTTTGTGGTTTGTGAGGCGCCGCGTTGAGATTACTGAGCTATAATAATTAAAATAGGTCTTAATGACACAGGCTGAGATGATTCCCCACTGACTCGCACAGGATAAATATTTAATTATTCACTCTAATTATAATGAGAATTCGATGTGCCAACCACTTACTCGTCCTGCTTCAAACAGGGATCTGTTAACCTATAGGCTGTCTCTGCTAGATGAGAGAACACCAATCAAATGATTTCCTACTGATGCACTTATTTGCATTTGCTATTACACCGAATGGATGGACAGGAGCAGAAATATAAGCATAGCAGACCGAAGATTAGCATTTATATCAAAGTGAAGTCAGATTCTAAAGGGAAGGAGGAGCAAGTCTGCGAGTATTTTTTTTTTTTTTTTTAAATATACTTTTAAGTGCACAAGTGCACATCCAATACAATTAAGCACACTTTTTTCACAAGGGCCATATCATAATCAGAAATGTATTTAATTAATACATTTTCACATATATTCATATTTGAAAGTTACTGATTTGTACATTACTGATTATAAAGTGTAACACAAGCACGTTTCCTAATGCAGTGTTTCATGGCGTCCTTCGGAAGAAAAAACCCAGACTAACAAATGGAGGAAAAGCTGGAAAAGAGCAGTTTGTGGACAGTTATGTAAACATATTAGTCAAGTTGTTTCAAACCCCCTTGCTGCTTGCGGCCAGGGAAAACACACACACACACACACACACACACACACACACACACACACACACACACACACACACACACACACACACACACACGGATAGAGGACTGCTGTGAAATCCCAGTTCAATTTCTTCTCTTTCAAGCGTGTGGACACCAGAGGAGGTGTAGATCAATATGGCACATTCTACCATCATTATTACAATTTATATCCTCGGCGTCTCCCAGCCTATTTAATCACAGGATTGTGCCCTCACTGCCTCCTCGTCTTTTAACCCCCCCTTAAATGTGCTATCTGATTTTTGTCCAGGTGTCCAGTTCTTAATTAGCTGACGGTGCAAAAGTGGAAACCTCATCAACATTAAGGGTCCAGAAAACAGATGGGAAGCTCATTCGCATGACGTAACAACTCAGTCCTCGGTAGGTGTCACAAACACAATGGTGCGACTTTCCTGCAAGTGCAAGTAGAACATGTACATTTACAATTGTAAAGAGTTTAAAAGGGTACTAGCTTAAGATCACTTATCATTCATTCTTTTGCAAAAGTAAGTTCTTAATTTATAAGTCACAGAAGAAAGTGTTTATGTGATTAAAAAAGAATGCACTCAATCAATACGTCATGAAGAGGGATGATATATTGACTCTTGAGAGCGTCAAAGGTTTCTGTTTACAATGTGTTTTGCAGCGTTGAGCACTGTAGCCAATCACAAACATATCTGTTGATTACTTGAACGCGATGTCCAATCAGACGTGTTTAAAGTGGACCTATAATGCCCCCTTTACAAGATGTAATATAAGTCTCTGGTGTCCCCAGAATGTGTGAAGTTTCAGCTCAAAATACCCCACAGATCATTTATTATAGCTTGTCAAATTTGGGTGTGAGCAAAAACACGCCGTTTTTGTGTGTGTCCCTTTAAATGCAAATGAGCTGCTGCTCCCGGCCCCCTTTCCAGAAGAGGGCGGAGCTTTAACAGCTCACACTTCGGTTGCTCAACAACAACAAAGCTGGAGAATCTCACGCAGCCAAAATGAGGATTGTCAGTAACGGTGTTCAGCCTTACATTGTTCAAACCGGAGTCGACACTGATGGAGAGACTCAGGAAGAAGTTACAACTTTTAGAATGAAACTGGACGTTTCTGAACGGTTAAAAATAACTTTTGCATCCACATGATACAGATTTGTACTAGAACAACCCAGATTTGTGGGTTTAATGACTGAACTAATTTGACTTCACTCAAGGATTTGCTCAAATCCATTTCATTCAGACATAGAAATACGCACAATTTTTTTTTCAGAATATGGTTTAAAAGCAGGCTTATTTTGTGTCAGAACAAGCTGCATCTGGTGCAGAATGAATTTGTCCAGTCCTCTAGTGAATTTTTCAGACTGTTTTAGTCATCTAGTTAACCACCCACTGCATGACTAGAGTAGATAGACAATCAGTGAAGCACCCGTCCACATCGTCTCCATTATCTCTGTTTAGGTTCTGATCCGCTCCACGTACCTCGGGCTGTTTAATGAAGCGTCACGCGCCAATAGGTTGTCCTGCGCGGGAGCGGCGGCCACCGGCAGCCATTCATTTGCTCAGAGCAGAGTTATTGCGGTGAGGCGCACATGAAATCAGTGTAATATCTGCCGCGCTGCAGTTACAGTGAGACGCCTGATAACTTGCATAATAACCAGATTAGCAATATGTCACACTAAGCTGTTGGCAAAAGGCTGGGGAATTGGGAAGATTCTCCATTCCTACGGAAATGAGGAGGCTTTAAATAGAAAATGTTGGAACTCAATTTGTCTTGTGTTAAGGGTGAGGATTGTATGTCTCTTGCAAAGCAGGCGCGGTGGAGACTCATTTATCGACTGAACTCGGCACTGTTCGTGTGCCATTCGAAGGGCTGGAATTGGGTGTCTTTATGCATTTTATATTTGCTTGTACCTGAACTTAGAATCAAAATGAATCATTCTTTGTTCAGTAATTTGTCTTCATAAGCTGACATGCATGTGGTCATGTAAACGCGTTAACCCGTTTTCCTTTATCAAAGTAAGGTCATAAATGGCTTAAGCAGCTTCGAGCGTTTCTGTCTAGAGGAGGAAATGCAGTAGTGGCCAAAAGTGATGTACAGAGGGGAGATTTTTGTTTTTAATGACCCCACAAGTTCAATTAAACTTCAAATAATTCCTCATAATCAAAATATGAGGAAAATGTTTTACATTAAAATGTTTTAAATATGAGGAAAAAGAGCAAAACACTAAAATAATTTACCAAAAAAAGGCAAACTACCGCTACCGGTTTAAAAAAAAAAAAAATGCATAGTAAAACAAAAAGCTGACAGGAAAAAGCATCCACTGACCACAACATAATCCATTATCAATATTTCATTGGTTTTCTCCTGTTTTTGCATGTGTTCATAATTTCTTTGTATGACAGCCAGGCCAAAAATTACATAGGCACAATTTGGCAGGTTTTATTGTGTTAATATCACAAATAAAACAAGCACAACTACACAACAATCTTACATTTTCAATAATATTTAAATAAAGTATAAGGATGTCAGTTTTCCTAGGCAGGTCATCCTTTTGGCCACTTCTGAGCCAAGAAATTATAGAAATGTGTTCTCATCTCGTGCATCTGAAGTAGAAGTGGTTCAGTCAAAATACTGCTAATTTTAACACCCCGACTCACATAAAAATGGAAACTCTGAGTCAGATACTTTTGGCGTCACTACCGGGTCTTGTAAATGTGCTTTACTTGCGGTACAGAGTTATTGGTTTGCATGTAAACCGGGCTAAAACGGGCTAATTCAGTAAGAATGTTCACACTTGTATTTTGGTTCTCTTGGTTCATTTGTTCTGAACCCAAAAAGAAAATGATACATTTAGTCCTGGTTCTCTTGGCGTTCACACTGTCATTTTAAACACCAAACCTAAAGAAACAAAACCAAAAAATGGCTTTCATGACGTATTTTCCCTAGTGAAAAATAAATATACCAAAATGTATCTGAAATACATTTATTTTATGCTAAGTATACTACAAATACATGTACATATTTATGTACTTAATATAAATACCCTGCAAATGTACTTTTGGTATACTAATTTTGAACTAATTTTGAACTTAAAGGGTTAGTTCACCCAAAAATCAAATTTCTGTCATTAATTACTCACCCTCATGTCGTTCCACACCCGTAAGACCTTCGTTCATCTTCAGAACACAAATTAAGATATTTTTGATGAAATCCGAGAGGTATATGACTCGTCCATAGACAGCAATATAATCAACACTTTCAAGGTCCAGAAAGGTACTAAAGACATCATTAAAACAGTCATGTGACTGCAGTGGTTCAACCTTAATGTTATGAAGAGATGAGAATACTTTTTGTGCGCAAAAACAAAACACGTCCAGCGCTTCCAGGTTCTCCATCAGAACGCCGACTCATTATTGGCCGGCTCCTGCGTCAGCATCACATGCATACGTCGTGCTGATCACGTGATCAGCTTTGGCCAATACTGAGCCGGCATTCGGACGTAAACACGGAAGCTTCACTGTGTTACTGCGTCACCTGCGTAAGGATAATGACAGGGAAGAGAAGAGACTGTTGAATAAAGTAGTTATTTTTGTTTTGTTTTTGCGCACAAAAAGTATTCTCGTCTCTTCATAACATTAAGGTTGAGCCACTGCAGTCACATGACTGTTTTAATGATGTCTTTAGTACCTTTCTTGCAAATATACTTTTGGTACTCTTTAAATATATTGCGTTTATAGACTGAGATTAAACAGTTATCATGCTAATATCCTTACTAATAGTGATATCAAAACACATTTTAGGCTTAATATTAGGAAATATGCATTGTGCAATAAAGAAGCACTCCAAATAAAGTTTAATTATAATATTTATACCAGTAAGTCTCAAGCGATATGTCAGTAAATATGTTAATGAATTTGTAGTATGCTTAGTATGAAATAAATGTATTTTAAGTACATTTTGGTATAGGTTTTTTTTCACTAGGATTGCGATGGAACTTGCTGAACATCCAAAACAATGTTGTGTACTAAATGCACTCGTTTGATGTGTGTAGATATGAGCCGAGAACTCACGAAGGGCTTATAAAATGTGTAAAAGAGTCAAAACAGCGGCAGGAATCTCTCCGTCACGCACTAGACGCGTTTCTGACGCCAGTACCAAACTGTAATGGGCAGCATCGTGACTATGATGAGGAAAAACAGGAACTCGTGAGCATTCTGTCCTTTTTAGGGGCGCATCTTGTGACATCACGTCCTGTTTTTGGTTGGTTTAGATGTCTTTGGTCTGTGTTGCGTTCATATTTCAGCCGAACCGCACCAGAGTTTCGGATGCCAGCATTCACACTATTTTTGGCATATTGGTGTGCATGTAAACACGTTCTTTGTGATTACGCAGAGGCTAAAGCAGCACAGGACATCCTTCGTGTTAATTTCAGGATATTTTCGGTCTGAAAGCAGAGCTCTGGTGGTTTTCGACCTGCGATAATAAAAGCAGCTCCATTTTGAATGGCGAAACAAACAATCAGACGCAGAATTGAATAGTAGTTGGAGCTTGGCTGTTTGGAAAGTAATTACCTTGATGTTTGTAGCGGGGACATTTGCCACAGGGAAATTGCCCTGTGAGGCAGTTATCGCTGGCTAGCCCACGACTCGTTCGCACTTTAAATAATCCTCATTAACCGACTGCCACAGTCGCAGGTTATTTGAGAGTGAGAATATATACTATACAACTAGAGCTGTCCAATTTACCTCTCACTTCCCTGGGACGTTAGATTAGAATTAATTACATGACATTACAAGTCTGAACTCTTGCCAGCAGATTTGGTAATCTGGATTAGAGGTGTGATCACACACGTAAGGTCGACTCTCACGCTGTGGCTTTCAAAGCGGTCCATTGAATGACTCAAAACTGTTTGTTTAATAAATGCGTATAGAGACTCTGGTGTACATTTCTCCGCAAACTTTGCTGAGATGCAACAAATATTTGCTAATGGATGCAGAAATTAGTCTATTGTATTTAGTATCTGGAGACTGACTAACACAAATTGCTAATTGTACTCTAAATACTGCCATCATTAATTAAACATAGGGCTGTTTGTGCTGCTTTTGTTTGCTATTCGAAGTTCAATAGACCCGACAGCTAGAACGCACTGTTTAATGCTCATACAATAGATGCTCATTTTTTCTTTCGTTTGCATAAACGTTAAACAAGCGCCAAGTGGATTATGCAGAGAATGTCATTAAAATAGACACTGATCATAACGGACCTGTTTTTTAATCTATTTATTTTTGTACCTATATGAATTATTTAACACTCTAAAAAATGCTAGGTCAAAAACAACCCAATTTGGGCTATTTGGCAACCCAGCGCTGGGTCAAAATTGGACAAACCCAGCGTTGGGTTATTTTTTACCCAGCTGGCTGGGTTAAATGTTTGACCCAACATGCTGGGTTGTTTTGTTAAACTTAACTATTGATTAAAAATTTCTATGTTGCTGGCTTAAAATGAACCCAAAATACGCTGAAAATTAAAATCTTTATTATTTATTAATACGCAAGAACACCCAGGAATGTACAAAAATATAGGGACGAGTTAAAACAACGTGTATGTGAGTGAAAAAGTGCAGAAAAGAATGATGAAATTGCGTTTGAACGTACGTTTGAAAACAAATTTGACCATATTTTTCTTATTTTTTTCTCACACCAACGAACAGACTAAAAGCACTGTGGCCAAAACTCGTTTTCAAAGTTCTCTCTCCTCTCCACTTCGATTAGTTTTCATCTCTTTTGCACATTTATCCCTGTCGTAAGCGCAGCGGTGTCTTGCTGAAATCTGAGCCGGTGATGGGCCGCTGGGTTGCTGTTCAGCTGCGAACCTCAGACCGCTGATCTGTGTTTTTCATAAACGAAAGATATCGTGACAGGCTTCTTATAACCTGCACAGAAACAAACAGTACAGCATTCTGAGAACATATTTTAACATCCAAATTAATAATATTCAGTATTATAACAAATAAAAATCAGTTTATTCAAAGGTAAACACGTTTCCATCTTGCGAGACGACTGATGCTGACTGACATGTTCAGCTGACTGACATCTCATCCCTGTATGTTGCATTGCATTAAAATGATTTACAGTACTGTAAAGACTTTATAGACAAAATAAAATGTATAAAAACCTTTATTTTATAGAAGAAAAGCACCAGTTCAGCGGCGTTGAGATTGAGGATGCAAAAAGCCTGCGCTCTGTGTAACCAAACAGCTGGGTTTATGGAAGGCCAAATGGTTCAAAAACACGTGAATTTTAACACATTAACAACACTTAAAATGTGCGTATTTCACATGTTAAATACATGTTTACACATTAACAACGTGCTGATTTTTCACATGCAAACAACACGTATTTAACGGCAAAAGGTTCAAAAACGTGAATTTTAACACGTTAACACGTAAAATGTGCATATTTCACCGTATTTCACGTGTTAAATGCATGTTGTTTACGCATTAACAATGTGCTGATTTTTCACGTGCAAACAACACGTATTTAACGCTAAAAGGTTCGAAAACGTGAATTTTAACTTGTAACAAGGTGTAAAATGCGTGTTGTTTACGCATTATCAACGTGCTGATTTTTCATGTGCAAACGACACATTTAACGCTAAAAGGTTCAAAAACGTGAATTTTAACACGTCAACAATACGTAAAATGTGCGTATTTCATGCGTTAAATACGTTTACACATTATCAAACATGCTGATTTTTTATGCGCAAACAACATGTATTTAACGTGAAAAAAGGTTCAAAAACATGAATTTTAACGTTAACAACGCATAAAATGCATCTATTTCACCGTATTTCACGTGTTAAATACGTTGTTTACGCATTAACAACGTGCTAATTTTTCATGCGCAAACAACACATATTTAACGCTAAAAGGTTCAAAAACACTTGAATTTTAACACGTTAACAACGCATAAAATATGCATATTTATGCGTTGTTAATGTGTTAAAATTCACGTTTTTGAACCTTTCGGCCTTCCGTACTAGGCTGCTGTAGTAAACTAAGCCACCACTGGGTTGTTGCATCGGAGGGCGGGTGGGGAGGGGTGTATTGTTTCAACTGTGAGATTGACCAGCCTCTATAACCCAACGGCTGGGTTACACAAAAACTACCCAACCATGGAAAAAAAAAATAACCCAACAGGCTCAACCCTGCGGCGTTTGGGTAGAAAAAACAACCCAGCGTTTTTTAGAGTGTAACGTGGCATGAAAAGCTGCGTCAATCAATAGCATGTGAGATATCCACGCGGTGCATGTTGGCGTGACGCGCCGGGACTCTTGGAGGGCCAGACAGATGTTCTCTCTGGGGGGCAGCGAGAGGGACGGAGGGGAGGAGAAAGAGAGGTGCACTGAGCATCGCTTCCTCAAAGAGCCTGCTGCGCCCGCTGTAATTGTTGCATGTGTCGTATGAATTCCCCGCTGAGTTCTCCGTTTCTGTTGGGTTTTTTCCTCTGCCAAACCTCTCTCTCTCTGGCGTCACTGTGGGGATCGAGCCAAGCTGGCTCAGATGCATGTGTAGCACAAAAGTGCTGCTTTCAAAAAATAAAACAAACAAAAGAAATCACCCGCCGAGTCTCTGTCGTTCTGGATGAGATCAGAATCGATGTTTTGTGTTAGTGAGAGGTACAGATCATTAGCGATTCAGACAAGTGTGTCGGGACATTCTTCTCTATTTTGAGTCGAAGGTTAAAGTGTTTTGGCTCCTAATGTGGCTCTAGTTATCTTGAGCTTGCATTTCAATTTCACACCTCGTCCTGAAAGCATTTTACGGATGGTTTCCAGAAGGTAAGATAAGGTAAAAATGAGATATTAGCCCCAAGGATGAAGAAGCAGAGGGATGTAATGATCAGGTGAGGTTGTTTTTCTGAAAAGGAAAAGCTGTGTTTACTTCTGCCTGAATATCTGATCATTGTGCGCAGACATTTTTTTTCTTCAGTAATATTTCAGCTCGGGCATCAGCAAATAAGAACCAAATCAATCATGCTGTTTTTCTTTTTTCCCCTACATCAAAAGCAAAACATGATTTGGCTCAAGGGAAAATTAGACATGCAGGACAGAGCCAAAGTTCCTCATATTTATCTTAATTTGTGAGCTTTATTTATGCGTTTGTTTATTCTTTCTTTCTTTCTTTCTTTCTTTTTCTTTCTTTCTTTCTTTCTTTCGTCGGAATGGTTGAAGTCTCGCAGCAGGAAATCATCCTCTAAATTAGATTACAGATCAAGGCTTCTGAGAGACAGCAGTATCATCAAATTATCCTCTAGCCTGTAAGTTCCACTGACAGCTTAAAATTGGATATATCGCTCAGAAGAGAGCAGCCACCTTTAATGAAATTGATACACAAATCCAATTAAATAACTATAAATTCATATAAATACAGGGGCTTTTTATAGCCATCAGAGGTGGACAGGTTAATTGTCTGTTGTGATGGAAACAGACTCCCTGCAAACGTTGTTGCAAACATTTTATATTTTATATTTGAAGAGATTCGAACATAAAACAATTACAAGATTTTAAAACTGAGTTCAGGGTGACTTTTAGTTAATATCTAATAGCTATGATTGCATCTAATTTGCTAATATTATTTATTTGCAAACATGCACTACTTTAAAAGTTTTGAGTCAATAAGTAAATTCATACTTTTATTCATGAAGGATGCATTAAATGGATCAAAAGTGACAGAAAAGATGTTTATAATGTTACAAAAGATTCTACTCTAACTTTCTATTCATCAAAGAATCCTGAAAAATAAAATGTATCACAGTTTCCACAAAAATATGAACTGTTTTCAACATTGATAATAATCATAAATGTTTCTTGAGCAGCAAATCATCATATTAGAATGATTTCTGAAGGATCATGTGACACTGAAGACTGGAGTAATGATGCTGAAAATTCAGCTTTGATCACAGGAATAAATTACACTTTACTATATATTCACATAGAAAATCTTAAATCTTAAATTGTAATAATATTTCACATTTTTTTACTGTATTCTTGATCAAATAAATGCAGCCTTGGTGAGCAGAAGAGACTTAAATGTTAAAAATGTTAAAAAAATCTTACTGACCCCAAACTTTAAAATTTTAAATATTATTGCAAATAATTCATTTGAAGTATATATATTATATATATGTGTTAGATTGATTATATCTCAATCTCAATCTCAATTTATTTATAAAGCACAATAAAACAACGGTGGTTGACCATTGTGCTGAACAATATCAATAAAAAGCAAAAACAGAAAGAAAACAAAATAAAATGACAATAAGACACAAATACAGCAATTAATGGTTAGGCAAAAGCCCATTTGAACTCATTGATTATAAGCCTTCTCAAAGAGATGGGTTTTTAATTTTTGATTCTGACGAGATTAATCTAATAGAGAGCAGTAGGCTGTTCCACAGCTTAGGGCCGGCTATGGCAAAAGCCCGGTCACCTTTTGTCTTCAGCCTAGATCTAGGGACCAGTAAGAGATTCTGATTGGATGATCTTAACTGTCTAGCTGGAGTGTTTGTACTCAAAAAGATCCGAAATATAGGAAGGAGCTAGTCCATTTAAAACCTTAAAAACAAAGAGTAAAGTTTTAAACTCTGTTCTAAAACAGACTGGAAGCCAATGCAAAGAGAGTAAGACTGGCGTGATATGTTCATATTTGCGGGTGCCAGTCAGAAATCTAGCAGCTGCGTTTTGGACTGTTTGTAGGCGATTAATATAGTATTGGCTGATACCTATGTACATTGAGTTGCAGTAGTCAAATCGTGATGAGATAAAAGCATGTATGACTCTCTCAAACTCTGCAAATGTTAAAAAGTTCTTAACCTTAGCAAGAAGTCTTAGCTGAAAGAAACTAGATTTAACTACTGCATTTACCTGTTTATCAAAATTCAGGGCAGAATCAAAAACAACACCAAGATTTTTGACAGAGGGCTTGACATATGAGGCCAGGTTGCCCAACACTTGGTATGTATTTCCAGAGACAGCTAGAGGCCCGAACACAACTGCCTCAGTCTTACTCTCATTTAAATTTAAGAAATTTATTGACATCCAAGCTTTAATATCTGACATACATGCGGTTAAAGCACTCAAACTCTGGTCATCGTTTTGCTTAAAAGGCACATAAATTTGAGTGTCGTCCGCATAACAATGAAACGACACTCTGTGTTTATTAAAAATTGACCCCAATGGGAGCATATATAAAGAAAATAAAATGGGAGCAAGGATAGATCCTTGAGGAATCCCACAGGTCAGAACTTATTTGGAGGATGAGCTCCCATCCACAAAGACTGAGATTTCCTATTATTCAAATATGATTTGAACCAGTTCAGTTCACAGCCCTTTAAACATACGTAGTGCTCAAGGCGGGAAATAAGAATACTGTGGTCTACCGTGTCAAATGCTGCACTAATTATATGTTGAAGGGCCCTTAACAGTATGAAATGAGCTTTTATTTTGCCTGTCAGCTGAGTTTCGCTTTCACCTTCAGCCAACTAGCGTCATTTTTCGGCGGCTCCAGAGTGATTAGTCACATGTTATTGGCTCAAAAAAACGAGCTTCGATGAGCAAAGATGGCAGATTTCAAATCGCACGTGCTCTAGCCGACGGATATTATAGACTGAAACCAATAAACGACACCCTAATAAAATATGAGTGGATTTCTTGTGATGTGCACTTTTTCCATCAGCAGTAAAGCCAGATAAACGATCAAGGGAAGCGCAGCTCTCCATATCATGAACAGCTCAGTCAAAAAGTGTTTCGTTCTCCTCAAGGTAATTTAACACGGCAAACAGAACTGTACCTTTACACTCGGTCTACACATGGTCATCTCTGTCTCTCCCACCCTCACTTGCACCGGAGGGCTATTTTTACTCCGCTAATAAGAATTCATGGCAGGGAGGCACTTTCTCTTGAAACAATGTGTGCAGAATGGCCAGGCTGCTGGAGACTAGAATAACAGCCGGAAAGATAAACAACGTGATTAATTGCTGTGAGATCCTGCCGGAATGTGAGCAAAACCCTCATGTATCATATAATTCGTATTCAGGAAAAAGCACAAGTTTTTGCTGCTCTCCGCAGTTTCATTGTGTAAGACCGCGGTCACCATCGCCGTCTTTGATGTGGAGGGCTTCGGGGTTCAGACACAATAGGGTCTGCCTATCTCTCGCTCTCAGGGATACCAACACATTTCTAGTCATGAAACGCATCGGACGTGGCCCGTAGTTTCAGCAAGTCCCAACCGTTCGGTTTTGTTTAGTTGAACCTGTCTTTGTTAATTTTCTTATTTTTGAATAATATTGAACGAAGATACTGTGTTGCAAGAAAAATTTGACAAATAGTATTGTGTCGCATCGTATTTAAATTTCTCTTAAGAATTTGTGGATGTATAACTCGTGGGTGATATTACATGCTTGTTGAGTTTGATTTGATTATATATTGAAAATATTGTTGCAAATAATTAATTTTATTCAAATGCTTGTGTTATCAGTGATACTTGAGTTTGATTTGATGATAATTAAATCTTACCATAAAGATTTAGGTAATGTGATTAAACTTTAACAATACTTCGATCAAATTGATGCGAATAAGCTGCGAATCATAGCAAACATAATCACAGTCAAACACAGTATATGCTTGACTGACTGTTTGTGAGTTTATCATCTGTGTTGTGGCAGTAAAATAACCACAATTCTTAGTGAATAATCAGAATAATGAAAACTGCATGTAAATGGAAGTGAAAAAAGTTTGCATGTGTGCATCTGTGATCAAGTCCTTACTCTGATTATTGTAAAAATCGCATGTGAATGTAGTCATTGAAATGAACCCTAATAGGCAGTATTCATCCGTGTAGCTGTGCTCTGTGTGTTTTCTGCACTTATTCAAGAATCATCCACTTCTGGTATTGTACACAGGCCTTGAGACTGTACAGAGTTCAGATGCCAAATCCAAATCCAAACATTATCCGCTGCTTTTCCAAAGACGAAAGGATGTACTTCTGTCTCTCCCAGGAGGACAAAACTGCTGCAAAACTTCTGTTCTCCTCTGTTCTTCATACTTCTTTTTGCCTGTATGTGTGAAACACTGCCTTGACATCATCTACTGCTACGTACATCGGAAACACCGTAGAAGATAATGGTAACACTTTATATTACAGTGCCCTCGTTACATGTTACATGTATTGTAATAACTATAAATTATGCATAATTACATGCAACTAACCCTAAACCTAACCCTATAGTAGGCTAAGTACATGTAGTTCATTATTATTACTTAGTACTTAAATGTATAATTACACTGTAACACTGACATCTTAAAATAAAGTGTAACCAATAAGATTTCTAAAAGGACAAAGATGACTTTTGATTATTTTAGACGGTCTGAATGCGTTAAGTATGCCGTTCTTGTTGAGGTGATAAATAGATGTATAAATAAATAACAAACACCTTTAAAATCACCAGAAGGATGCTCGTCACAAGCCATTATTTGCTGTGTAATTAGTGCTGAATTTTAATTGCTCAATTAGGCTGATAGCACTGTCTGTGGCATTGAAATAAAACTAATCCAGCGGGTTTCCTTTCCTTTTAATGTAATGCAAAAATTTACCCAATATTGTCAACGTTTAGTTTTATTTAGTGACTGCTGTTTGAGTAACAGGCACAGAAACATCCGTTAGCATCATAACGCTATGAATGAGGATCATAATTGAGCAACAGCGGCGTATCAGACCAGGATATGGCTTTTATACAACAGTATAGATCAGGTTATTATTATTATTTTTTTAAATTACATTTAGGTATATATATATATATATATATATATATATATATATATATATATATACTGAACTTTATATTTACATTTGTAATTGTTATATTATTTTAAATATCTTTTTTTTTTTTTTTTTTTTTTTTACAATTTTTATATATATATATATATATATATGTGTGTGTGTGTGTGTGTGTGTGTATACTCTTATTAATAAACTTACATTTAGATGTACATTTTTTGTACATTTATAATTGCAATTTTTTTTTTTCACATTTTATTTATTTTATTTACTTGCTTGACCAACATTTTCAAAACACTTTTATATTAAAAAAACTTAAATTTAGATGTACATTTATAATTGTAATATTTCTTTTAAATAGTTTTTTTCACACATATATATATATATATATATATATATATGTGTGTGTGTGTGTATGTATGTATATATATATATATATATATATATATATATATATGTGTATATGTACTTATTATTTTACTAATTTACTAAAAATTAATTCACTAATTTATTTTTTATTTTAATGAACTTAAGTTTAGAATTTTATATTTACATTTTTTAGTGTAATAATTTCATTTTAAATGTATTATTCCATTTTAATATAATAACAAAAAGAAAAAAAAATACTATTTGCATTATACATTTTCTTTCACAAAATGTTATGTTTTCTTTAAAAATAAAGTTTTCGATAATACCTGGAAATGAAATGATGCAGTTATTCTAATTCTACAACTCTCTAAATTTTCATTTTTATTTTAATGCACTTAATTCATTTGAAATTTTATATTTATATTTATAATTGTAATATTTTCATTTTAAATATATTGTTCAATATTTTACCATTTTAATATAACAAAAAATATATATTTTTTTTTATTTTTTTTTATTTCCACAAAATGTTTTCTTTAAAAATAAAGTTTCGATAATACCTGAAAATGATGCAGTTATTCTAATTCTACAGCTCTCTCCCACGGGTCCTGATCCAGCTGTTTATCCTGTCATGTTTTCTCATCAACAGTATTGATCATTTGTTACTCTTGCACATTAAATGCTGTATACACGAGTTTATGATGAAGATGTGCGATGCATCTGACTCAGACGAGCAACACAAAACTGTCTTAATGCCCTCTTAGCAGGAACACATTGTCCTCTCTATGTAATTAAGTGAAGGAGAGAACAGGTACAATAACAGGCCTTTGATTCCTTAAATAGACCTACTACACTCTTACTCTGCCACCAACCCTGCACTTTATCCAGAGCACTGAAGGCCCAATTATGCCTCTCTCCATTGAATTTAACAGCGTATCGAGCATCCTGCTCGTGTAGTTCGCTGAGCAGATGTGCGTGTTTACGGCTCGGATTAAGGGTTAACCGTCCTCCTCTAGTTCACGGGTCCCAGTGTGAAGGACGAATGGAATAATTACTTGTTATAATTTCACTAACAAATAACCCGTCTATTCTCACTTGGAAAATACATATGGAATGGGATCCAGATGATGTGATCAGTTGCTCTCACAAGCCCTTATTCCTATAATAATGACTTAATCCAAGAGTGGGATTTTAATACGAGGCGCTGAGGCCAATTGGAAATGCCTCATAAATAAACAAACAGAGGCAGTGTACACAAATAAAAATTATAATAACAAAAAAGGCTCTCTAAACAGAGGTGGCGCACATGCATTATGGAAATTTGCTAATGAGCTCGCTCTCTGAAGCTTTCAACGACGAGCGACCGATCACCTGTGAACACTGAATCTGATTCCTGTCTGATCCACATCTAGGTCAGAGCAGATGTGCCAACAACCAAAATGATGGGGAAAATCATGTCATTGAGGACAAAGCTGAGAGCGGATGGAGAGCAGTTGCCATGGTGATGTGATAGCCACACCTGGTGATGCTGATGCTGTGTGTGTGTGTGTGTGTGTGTGTGTGTGTGTGTGTGAGAGACAGACAGACAGAGATCCGCAGGGTTTTGAGCTCATGCTGCATAGACCGCGTTCAAGGTGATCAGCGCGATTTCACCAGGCCTCATTTGTCTGAGCAGACGGTTCCTCCTCACCTCTGTCCCAGGATCAAAACACACATAATTGTCACAAGATTTGCACTCCTGTGAAAAAAAACACTAATTAAATATTCAGTTTTTTAAAGTCACCTAAGTAGTGAAAATCCTGATGAGTTCGGCTCATTAATTAGAGATTATATGCATTATGCGTCATATGACGGCACATTTTCTGACTGTCCACAGTCTGAACACTGACCGGCTGCTGCATATTATGGAATCATCAGTTTCAAAACTGGGAAGCACCGAAGTTACTTACAGAGTACCAGATTGAAAGAATCGTAACGTTTGCTTTGCTTTTTTCCAGTTTTGTGGTGTCAGATCTTTGAGAAATATTCAGAATAGTTTGAGGCACAAATAACAAGTTAGCAAAATCCATTGATTTTATATTCCGCTTTATTTTTGAATTGTATCTGTGAATATTAATATTAATATTAATTTTGGACTGATTGAAATTCTGATTACAGTTTTAATTATCTTGGCTATTTTCTTTTGTATATGTGTGTGTGTGATTGTGTTATTTTAGTATTTTTTAATATATTGAATTAGATATTTTTATATTTTCAGTTTTCATTTTAATTTTTGTGAAGTTTTAGTAATTTTGGTGTGTTTTTTTTTTCTTTTGGTATTATTATTTTTTAAGATGTCTATATAGTTTTGTGTTTATTTACTTTTGGCTATTTTATAGTTTAGTACTTTTCACATAAACTAAAATGAAAATGAGAAATGTTAACAAATAAAATAAGTGTTATATGTGTGTGTGTATATATAAACTTATTTTATATATATATATATGTAGTGCTGTCAAATCGATTAATTGTGAATAATCGCATCTAACATAAGTTTGTATTTACATAATATATGCATATATATGTATACATATGTTTATACACACACACATATATATAAATAATATATATATAAATATAATAATATATATACACACATATTATGTAATACAAACTTTTATGTTAGATGCGATTAATCACGATTAATCGATTTTGACAGCACTACATGCAAAAGACAGTTCCTCAAAATAGCACTGATCATCTCTTCATCACGGCTCCTGTTAATGGGTGGATATATTAGGCAGCAAGTGAACATTTTGTCCTCAGAGTTGATGCGTTAGAAGCAGGAAAAATGGGGAAGCGTAAGGATTTGAGCGAGTTTGACAAGGACCAAATTGAGATGGCTAGACGACTGGGTCAGAGCATCTCCAAAACTGCAGCTCTTGTGGGGTGTTCCCGGTCTGCAGTGGTCAGTGTCTATCAAAAGTGGTCCAAGGATTGAACAGATACCACAGCACACCTTCAGGGGTCTAGAGGAGTCCATGCCTCGACGGGTCAGGGCTGTTTTGGCAGCAAACGGGGGACCAACACAATATTAGGAAGATGGTCATAATGTTATGCCTGATCGGTGTATATATATGTTTATTTAATTTTGATTATTGAAAAAGCTTTTCTTTACGAGCTATTGTAGATGAGCCACCTCATAAACGGTGCGTAAAAAACAAACTGTGTTTGCTCGCTTTCCTAAGGCTGAAACCAGACGATCCTTGGAATAAATCTTGTACTCTTTTGAAAAATACTGAGCATAAGAAAGACCTGGTTGATGATGAGCTCTTTACCATTTTTTACAATGTGTTCCCGCAGCTAAACAAGCCTGAAATGTCATTTGAGTGAATATGCAATTCATAGAGGTCAATTAAATGGTGTCATGTGATCTGCCTGAACAGAAGAACGAGGCCGTATGTGCTGCAGTCGCTCATCTCTCTTACTGCGGTGTGGATTGTGCCATGAACTATTTTTGCTACTACCACTACTACTATGCACAGTGATGATGATATTAATATTTCCTCTTATTATTATGCAAAAGACAGTTCCTTTTTTAAAAAAAAAACAAAACTCAAAATAGCTGTTCTACCGCTAACCTTTCCATCCTATGCGTGCAATACCTCTCAGCAATTGTTTTCAGTTAATTAAAAATAATTATGTGCTATTGTTCTGAATCATACCCAATTTTCATGCGCAAACAAATAGGAAAGATAATAACACAAGATTGTTACACTTAATTACTGGATAAACAGGAATATAACTGCAAAAGCTCATTAAAGCAAGTGTCTAATTACTTCAGTGACTTCCATCAGTTCATGGAATATTTATTTATTTATTAACTTTCTTTTGAGGGGTGTGTGTGTGTGTGTGTGTGTGTGTGTGTGTGTGTGTGTGTGTGTGTGTGTGTGTGTGTGTGTAATAACCCACCAGCAGAGAAAAAAATGATGCATGTGAGGTTGTAACTACTGTGTTGTGATTGCAATCTTTAATGACTTCTGAATTTCAATCCTCTTTCCAGTCATCTAACATTTAAATCAGTGCTGTTTTTCTCTTTAAAGTGAAGGAGAGCCGCGACTTTACAATAAGAGACTGCGAGTGTGAAATATTTATCATTTCATGGCACAGCAGGATGATTTTCTAACTATCCAAACCTTTAATGCTTTCTTCCAAGGACGACGATAACATAAATTATGCATGAGTTGCAACAACTGTTTTGCCCCATTCGGACTGATGATCTAGATTGATGCAGGAACAAGCTTTGGATGAAAGTTTACACTTTAAACGCTTTACAACTTCAGAGTAAATAGTGTTGTTTTGGTCGGCACTCCTAAGAATAAAAGGCCTTTTTTTTTCCCTTTTTTGAATATCTTACTGTTCAACAACTTAAACTTTTAGCTGTAATGCATAGTTTTATTTATTTAATGTTTGCATTAATGCATTAATTAAGCTGTCTATTTTAATTTTAGGCACCAAATACAATATATGATTTAGATGAATCTGTTTCCATCTTTGATAGATGTTTCACTGTGGTTTGTGAAGGGCTCTTTTTACAAGCGGACTCATTTGATTTCTCAGAAGATTGTAGGTTTGTAACTAATTTGCATAATGCCCGCCTCTGGTCTTCATTGGCTGAACAGCGTCTCTTTGCCCCGCCCTCAATCACTGTAGTTGTATCTGAGACTGGAAGAGTTTGGTTCGTGTTGTTCATGTCGAGAAAACGCTGTTTTCTGCTGCCAAAGCAAATCCACTTTGATGAGGTTGATGCGGTAAAACCGACGCCATCGTTACTGTTCGTATCACTGTGAATCAAGAGCTGAGATTCAGATTTGATAATGAGCATTTGGTTTCTGACCAATCACAGCAGAGCAGCTCTCAGAAAGGCGGGGTTTAGAGAGACCGAATCCTTGAACGAAGCGTTTCAGACACTGAGAGAAAAGAGCTGATGCTGCAGTGGATATTATGAGAAAATTAAAGTGTTTTTTGGCCTTGGATGAATGTAAACCTATTGTAAGAGACCTTTAAAACAAAATTAGGTACCTTTAAAATAGCATAATAGGAGCACTTTAATAAAAAAAAAACCTTTCTGGGGTAACATGATTCCTATGGAAGCCAGTTTCCATTGATGAATGATAAATGAAAAATGCAGTATGATCTTTATTTCTTGTGATTTCTACTTTATAGCAAGAGCGACTTTGTCTTAAAATATGACTTTACAGTATTTCTCATTTTAAACTCACCTCACCATTACCTTTTTGTGTTTTTTCTGAGATGAATGGGTTTTTGCACCGATGAAAGGCCAGAGCGGCGGCTGGTCCCGGTCCATCCCTGTGCTGGAGTCATGGGGTCTACAGAAGATAATCATGGAGCTTTTTGCTGAAAATACCAATCCATTTTAAAGGCTGAATAAATTGAAGTCTTTATTAATGTAAATCACACCTTCATTTGTCCACAGGCAAAAACGGCAGCTCTTTGACGCTCAATAAACTCATTTCAGAGTGCAGCGTTTCTTAACTGTCTGTCATCCTGTCTCTCTTCTATCAGACAGCGAGAGAGAAAGCGAGCGATCTGGGCCTCTGCGGCTCACAGCAAGCAGCCAGAGACTGTGTTTAGAGACGAGTCTTCAGAGTCTTCGGCCTGACATTGATGCACCTTTTGTCTTGTCATATGCAAATACTGTGGGTTAAGGGAGAAGCCGGTTTGAAGTGCAAATTGTAATTTAAGACTCCAGCACGACTCTTCTTCATCCGCTCCATTCCATTAATTACCTCTCCCACGGAGGAGAGAAACTTCATTAAAGCACAGATAGGAAGAGAGCGTTAAGGAAAGACAGGACTGCTCAAGGACACGCTAGAACAGGAATTAAACTCCAATAAACCATCGTGCACAAACCGCTTTCTTCAGATCAGAGCAGTCATGTGACCAGGGCACGCTTTACTTGCAATGAGTCGAGCAGAATTGTTACACATGCACGTCTACCCTCAAAATACAGCGTGATTGTGTAGCATTGAAGTCTGCGTGAAGGTTTCTTCTCTAGTTATCGCAATACTGCCGAGTGGGGTGTATGTTGCTTACTTTGTCAAAAAAATGACCCTTATGACTGGTTTTGCGGTCCAGGGTCACACACACACACACACACACACACATATATATATATATATATATATATATATATAATATGTGACCCTGGACCGCAAAACCAGTCATAAGGGTCTTTTTTTTTTTTTTTTTTTTACACTGAGACAACAATATTTGGCTGAGATACAACTATTTGAAAATCTGGAATCTGAGAGTGCAAAAAAATCAAAATATTGAGAAAATCGCCTTTAAAGTTGTCCAAATGAAGTCTTTAGCAATGCATATCCACTCACAAAAATACATTTTTGATATATTTACAGTAGGAAATTTACAAAATATCTTCATGGAACATTATATTTATGTAATATCCTAATGATTTTTGACATAAAAGAAAAATCGATAATTTTGACACATACAATGTACTGTTGGCGATTGCTACAAATATACCTGTGCGACTTATGACTGGTTTTGTGGTCCAGGGTCATATATATATGAAGACTTCAAATGCAAAAGCCTCTAAGTGCCGTCTGACATTTTTCTGTAAATGTCGGTCAAGATTATTCACAACCTGCCTCTTTGCTTAGTGGGGTTCCACAGGGGTCTGTCCTCGGCCCGATTTTGTTTTCTTTGTACATGTTACCCCTTGGGTCAATTTTTTTTGTAAGCATGGAATCTCTTTTCACTTCTATGCAGATGATATGCAAGTGTATCTTCCTCTGAAAAAGAACAGTAAAAAGCAAATTGGACTGTATACATGAAATCAAATCATGGCTGTCTTTAAATTTTCTTAGATAAAACTGAAGTTGTGTGGTTTGGAGTCCCAAATAATTTAGCTGATCTGGGCAGTTTAGCCCCCTTTTGTAAGCCTTTAGTGTGAAATCTAGTAAATTAGTCAAATTTGAGAAACAGATTTATTCTGTGGTTAACTCATGTTTTTATCACTTGAGATTAATAGCGAAGGTGAAACCATTTTTGTCCATGTGTGATCTGGAAAAAGTCCTTCATGCTTTTGTATTTACAAGGTTAGATTACTGCAACTCACTATATGTTGGTATTAATAAGTCATTGCTTATCCGCTTACAACTGGCCCAGAAGCGAGGCTTTTGACAAGTACTTGTAAGAGAGAACATATTACTCCAGTTTTGAGTTTTTTACAATGGCTACCAATCCATTACTGAATCATTTTTAAAATGTTGGTTTTTGTTTATAAATCATTGCATAGTATGGCTCCGTTGTATTTGGTGGAATTGATTGAGAAATATGAGCCCAAACGGTCTTTAAGGTCAGCTGACCAGCTGGCTTTGATGATTCCTAGACCTAAACAGAGAAGTGGAGATCGAGCTTTGGAATGATTTACCTTTTTCTCTCAGATCTGCACCCACACTAAGTGTTTTTAAACACAAGCTTAAGGAATACCTCCTCGCATTAGCATTTAATGGGGTATAGAAATTGTTTGTGTATTAAAACTGAAGGGGTTTATTTCACTGTTATTTTATTTGTGGTTTTACTGTTGTGTTTTTATGGTTGTGATTGTCTCTTTTATGTGTTTACATATTGTACAGCACTTTGGTCAATGGTCGGTCGGTTGTGTAAAAGTGCTCAATAAATAAACAAACATTTTTCTTCTAAAATGAGCATTTTTATCAGTCGCTTATGTTTATGTTCAGTTATTTCACTTTATTACACTTATATATACAGTATATACACACAGACAAATCTAATCAAATTTGTACCAATGGTCAGATTGTTTTCAATATACTTACTGGTAAAAAGCGAATAGTATCTTTTCTCCAAGCTGTCCAAGCCTCAAATTCTTATTTAGCAAGAGAGTTTGTTTAGTCTTTGGCAACAATAATTCAATTGCCTTGGTTTCAGACTCGCGCTGGAAGAGAAAGGGATCTTTAAATGTCTCGTTCCCTTCGGATTGTTTGTGGTATTTTAATCAAGCCGCAGCAGCTGAGCTAAATCTTTGCATCATGTTCATTTTCGTCGAACCTACATTTGCCCCCCGGTGGAGCAGAGTAATTGAAATTTGCCTCAAAGCAGAATAATTTCCATGTTAAATAAATTATCTGACAACACCTGAGCAATCCAACGACTCCGTTATGACAATGCTGCCTAGCTCAGCACCACAATGTAAATCCTCCCGCTCAAGTAATCTCTGCCAGACACACCGGCCTCTAGTTTAATGATGAGACGCCTCACAAAGAGATGTTTGTTTGCGGGATGTTATTGTTGGATAATGCCATAGAGAATGATGGGTAATTGTATGCCACCAGGTAAGTCACGCTGTGATTTGCATCTCTTTTCTGGGCTCTTTTCTTTCCCCACAGTTGGCTGGTTATCTGAATAGCTGAGGATTTGGTTCTGGTCCATTTACATTCATTTTATTGTTTTTGAATAATCTCCTTTTTAACTCCACAGTCTGTGTTTGTTTAAGATGAAATCAGTTACAAGTACACCAATGGAAGGGTTGCAGAATAATACACTGGATCGGAAATTAACCCATTCTACTATATGCGGGTAATATTTGGTGACCTTTTTATTAGGAACTGCAATTATTTCAAGTAATGACATTTTTTTTTATGGTTTTAGTTAATGATAATAATGCTGCATTACATGGGTTGAACTGAAAATTTACTGTTTCACTACTTAAAACAGATGATGTTGTGGAAGTTGATTGAAGTCTGATCGATTTTAAAAGGAACCCCATGGGTATTAAGACTTGTATGCGTTACTAGATTACCGTTGCCCCAAAGTATACAGATGAAAAAGTATCAAAGGCATCAGGGCTAAAGTGAAGAGAACAAAGACTCCCTAAAGTCTTTAGGAAGTTTTATTCGTCCACATTCTTCACAACTTCCCATTATTTTCTCCTCTTACCGCAGGTAAAGCAGTAAAGACTTACATCGCTTCTCTTGTTGCCCATCGACTGAAAATTACAACCAAAAGCTGCACAATGTGGCATCGTATATTATATTCTGAGTTGTGTTGCGGTAAAAATAGCAATAGGACAGTGTCAGTAGCTCACCTAGAGCAACCATTTGACGTCATTGACGTAGAACAGACTGTGCACCTAACCAAAATGGCGCCCCCATTGTCCAAAATATTTCATGGATTTTTTTAAATAACGTAAATCTTTCATGGGTTTTCTACTACATATTTCAGTAAGAGACATCATTTACGTTATATTAAGCCATACAAGTCTTAACACCAGGGGTTCACTTTAAATAATATTTTTTTACTTGAATAAGGGGCTGTTTACACAACACCATTTTCAATCAAAAATTGAAAACTTTTTATGTGACAACAGCATTTTTGTCATCTGATAATGCAGACTTTTGAAAACGGGTTTCAAAGTGCACGTTTTTGAATACGAGACCGTTATCATCTCCGTGTAAACAACAAAAATGCGGATCTGTGAAAATGGTGACGGCATGCACATGCGTATTACGTGTTATAGGCATACGCATTTGGCGCGAGCGCTCTGCAAACGAATGCATATGTGCGCAGTCGCGTCATCTCTCTTTATTAAGCGACATCGCCAACTACTGACCTGGCAGCATAATACAACGTTTTTAGTCGTTTTAGCGGATCCGTGTGAACGGGGATCGGTTTGACAGCATTGTCATCTGTACAAAGAAAAAACTTTTCCGTTTTTGTTTACATCATTGTCATCTAAATGTACCCTAAAACATATGTGGGACTTTCGGATCTGATTTTTTTTTAAATGATGCAAAATTCCATAACCGCTGAAAAATATTTATAGTAGATAAATGTTCCAGATTCCCCCGCCGTTGGCAGTTGTGGCAAATAGTTAATTTTAGACTCTGATTATACACATTACAATCAGCTGGAGATCCGGGCCAGTTTATTTGGCATGGAGAAATAGTGATTTTTCAGCCCAGAATGGAAAATTTGACACTTGAGCAAAGCGGAGTCTGTTACTGCATAGTAGTACAGCAGCATATACAGGTAAAAGAGAAATAAATCTTAATACTCTTTTGGAAAGGAGCACTTTTTTTTTTTTTTGACGATAGCAAGCAAACTATTAGCTCTGAATCAGAACTGCTGACCTTTTAAAAGGTGCTTAATCAATGCTTCATTTGAGCTGAAACTATCGAGCACAACATAATCACTTTGAAGGCCAAATTTTCTGACATTTATAGACAGCAGGCTGACTGCCTACAGTATCGCTTTCATTCAAAATTGCATGCGTGCAAGTCATCGCTCTAGAAAGCTGATAAAGCATCTCTCTGGCCTCTGATGGCCGTCTGTAAATCCACTCGCAACATGTGACTCTAATATATTTCAAGTGCTGGAACATGATGTTATGGCCAAGCCTGTTCTGAACCCTCTTGTTTTTGCTTTCCCTCTTTTTAACTTTTTTCTCCGTCTCTATCTCCCTTAGTGTGCAGCATGTGCCTCATCCATCGCTGCAGGGGTCTTGTGGGTAATTCTGTGCTGGGGCTGGGTTTGATCTGTTAGGCTGAGATTCAGAAGAAACAGCAGCTTGCGTGTTACTGGCTTTCCGGGCCTGTAAAAACCTGAGAGAGAGAGGCGAGCAACAACTCCCAGTGCAGTTGTGTTTTCAGAGTACTTAAAATTGACACGTAGCCCCTCATTATTTTTTATGTGTGTAAGCAAAGTATTTAATTTGTATTCTGACTCTTTATTTTTATCACGCAGGTCTCATAGTTAACAGGGTTTGGAAATGCAGAGTGGGAAACGTAAACCTAATGTATTTTGACTTTTCTAATGGGGTTTTCGGATGTGAATGTATTTGTTCTTGAACTGCTAATCAACATCAGCACTATTAGCTGTTTACTGAATTAGTCACATGACATCTACACCTCTGGTGATTGGCTCAATAACAACCCAGCTAACAAAAATATGTTCTAAGAACATTTGGCTAACATTCCCATTAAAGGATTAGTTCACTTTCATATAAAATTCCTGATAATTTACTCAGCCCCATGTCATCCAAGATGTCCATGTCTTTCTTTCTTCAGTTGAAAAGAAATTAAGGTTTTTGAGGAAAACATTCCAGGATTATTCTACTTACGGAACGAACGCAGCGCCAGTTACATTTTTTCCGTAAGTAGAATAGGGAAGGCGTAGGACATACATTGTAAGCTTTTTGAAGAATACGAAAGTATGGTTTTGGCGGAAGCACTTGGAAGGCGATCATTTGTTTATATAAAGCATATACATTTACATTTTTTTTTTCGAAAATGACCGATCGTTTCTCTAGATAAGACCCTTATTCCTCGTCTGGTATCGTTTAAAGCCCTTTGAAGCTGCACTGAAACTATAATTTTGACCTTCAACCGTTTGGAGTCCATTGAAGTCCACTATAAGGAGAATAATCCTGGAATGTTTTCATCAAAAACCTTAATTTCTTTTTGACTGAAGAAAGAAAGACATGGACATCTTGGATGACATGGGGGTGAGTAAATTATCAGGAAAATTTTATATGAAAGTGAACTAATCCTTTAAGTTATGAAAATGTTATTTTTGAATGTTCTCTGAACGTTCTGTATGGAAGCTTGTTTCCGCCACGTAATAAAACAATTCAAAAGATAATTGCAACGTTTTATCTCACAATTGCAAGTTATAAAGTCAGAATTGCATGATATAAACTCGCAAATGTGAGAAATAGTCAGAATTGCGCGATATAAAGTCTAATTCTGAGGAGGGAAAAGAGAAAAGAAGTCAGAATTGCAAGAAACAAGTCAGAATGGCGAGATGTAAACTTGCAATTGTGAGAAAAAAAGGCAGAATTGTTTTTTTATTTTTTATTCAGTGGCGGAAACAAGCTTCCATAGTTCTGAAACCAGTAGTAACATTTAAAAATGTTAGACGAATGACTAACTAAAACATTTCCGATGAACAATGTATAAATAACATTTTTATGCAAACATTATGAGAACATTATTAAAAGCTGGATAACTTAGGACGTTTGTTCAATTAACGTTACTGTTCCCTGTTAGCTGAGAACCTGGCAACAGAAACGATCATCCATGAACAGCGGATGAATGGGAATGCTAATGGATGATGTTTTTCCAGATATTATAGACTTCCTTTGAGCGAAGAAGATGAGGCATTTTTTTTTCTCGACAAATGTTTATAAAAATGTGTCAAACGTGGCGTAGAAACTATTTCTAAATCAAAATCTTTTGATCACTTTTTTATATCCCTGAATTAGAGAGAGAGTTCATTAGTCCTGATGTGGCTTTTGTCTGTGTTACGCTGATGACTGCATAATGGGATTTTCCAAAAACATGTTCGGAGGCTGATTTTCCTTGCTGCCTCAAAAACGCACAAATCTCATTTCTTGTCATTTTCAGTCAAAAACGAACAAATGCTGTTTAAATGCATTCCTCTTTCATACAAATACAAATGCATATTCGGTGACACTGCAGTGATGATTTGTTTGTGCAAACATACATTCATTTCAGCTTTGGCAATATTTGATATATTTCTTTGCATATTTTTGGAGCCAGTTTGTGTTTCATTATTTGAAAGAATAGTGAATTATTTTAACTTTTTGTTATCACAACCAACTTTAACACGAAAAAATGCAAAAACAATTCTGGCTCAGACTGAAGCAGAGTGATTCATTTTTTTTAAGTTTTGCTTACAAGTAAAAACCTCTTTGAATGGCAAGAAAAATAGGCTTATTTACTGAACCAGCGTAAAATTCTCCGCTATATTGTTCTCACACAAATCATTTCTTCATTCTGTCATTGAAGTGTATGTGTGTGCAAAGCATTGCACATCAAAAAAGCACAATGTTTGTGTGCCGCCAGGATGTTTGAGGTGGAAGATGAGGATCCGGTCGAGCCGTGATTAAAGACGCAGATCCCAACATCTCCGCACTGAATCTTTGGAACGGGACCCAGAGGAGCGCTGCTACTACCCCTACATTAAAGGGAAAGGAAGGCGTGAAATAATACATACATATCAATTGTTAAATTATTCAGAGTCTATTCAAAAGGAATTGAATCTAGAAGTCTGCATGGGTAATCTCACCTCAAACAGTCCTCACATAAAAATGACCCAAGCAGTCGAGTCTGCACCAACCGAGAGGCACAAAGAAGAACGACTTAATTCACTCCTCCTGGGACGTATTTAAATTAGAAGAGCAGCAGAATTACACATTCAGCATATCTTATATTAAGGGCCCGTGATGCATACATCATTGAACAACTTCTCTCTGATTTTTCTCTAATTTCAGTATGTGCCTTTGGGCTTAGAAGATGACCTAAAATGTTGAAGGAATAGTTCGCCAAAAAATGACTCGACAGTTATTGAGGTCGACCAGTAGTTTTGATGTTTTCTGCGCAAGTGCTTGACAGAGTGTCAAAACAGTTTTTCCAATGTGTCCAATCGGTATTGGGTGATCCCAAAACCAGCCTAATGGCTAATTTGAGGCCAATAGTTCAGTAGTACTCTATCGCAGATAGATGAAATACAATATTTGTAATAAAACACTGACATTTTAGATGTTTTTATGTTGCAACACAACCAGTTTTCATTCAATACTTTATGCACTGCATAATACAGCGCCTATATGTACAAGAATAAAGACTGTTTAAATACAAATAAAGTGGGTCTATACTTATCAGTTTTACACAGAGTCAAACACACCTGATGGTCACAACACATATGCACTAGTGCAAGGATTTCAGTGAATAAATTTGATCGGTTTCTAACGAAAAGGTAAGGAATGACTTTAGAAGACTCATGAACTACTTTTATGGGATTTTTGGTGGTGATTTTTTTAACTCATGCCCATTAACTCTCAAAAAAGTGGTTCAAAACAACATGATGGTGAGTAAATGATGACAAAATTATAATTTTTGTGTAAACTATTCCTTTAAGACGGACTAATATAGCTAATGCAGTATAGCTTTTAGTATCTAAACGTATGAAATATGAAATGAACAGGTGTGCGGAGTGGGTCGGGTGTTATCATTTCACCTAATAGCCACTTCACAGTTGACCTTAAGCGCTCACCTCTGATTTGCCTTTTGACGCTTATCAGTCCTAGGTCATGCTGGGTGATAATAGCTGTTTGCCAGTATGGGATTCAAGACCAGAGCCTCAGCTCCCCTCCATTATAGCTGCAAATATTTTTCTGTCACCTATAAAACCAGCTACTCCCACATGAGACCCCACAGCATGATTTATACAAAGTAGAAAAACCCTTGACTTTAATAAAATACTTCAGGCCTAGAGAAAATACTTTTTTTTTCTTCAGTGCTTTATGGAATATATAGATGGAAGCCCAACGATTTGAGTGCTGAAGCCAAAGCGAGAGTTTTTTTAGTCATTGTCTCCCAGGGTCTTAGGACAGACGTTGAATCCTAATGAGGTTGAGATTGCAAAAGTATTTGTAATATTTCATCCCAACATATATCGAGGAAGCATACGTCCACACACACATACACAACCGAGCCCCCACAGTTACTTGTTGCCGAGCTTCATTAGGGTGCTGCGGCACCTTCACTTGTGCGGCCCAGCCGGTTTCTCCTCTCTTCATTCTCATCAAACATTGCAGATGAGGTCTTGAGCCCAATTAATCACAGCACAGTCCTGCTTCACAGCCCCCCCATTAATCAACCTGACCACCAGCACGCACGCAAACAGCCCCTTCACTGAGCCTGGCAGCGCTGTCAGCCAACATCAACACACACGGACCCGCGCATATACACCAACTCTAATGCTTACTCACCGTGTCTGTCTCGCATAGATTTACAATCTTACTCTTTCTCCCTATAACACACACAAATATGAAAACTTTTAGCAACATTAAATGTGTTCCTCGTGTTCAACGGGTCAAGGTTTAGCTTGTGTCTGCAGGTAAATGAATCATAAAGCAGCAAAAAGCATATTTTTCCTTTGACGGACATTCAAAAGTTTTTAAATACTGTTCTTATTTTCATGTTATGGCTGACGACTGATTAATGGCTGATATTAAAATTTTATGCTATTTTATATATATATAAGTAAAAATAAATGTATAAATTAAAATCAGTTGTTTAAATAGCGCAAGTGAATTTAGGCATCACATCATTATAATGTACAACTTGAAAAATTGATATTCATTTAGTGATTTGCTAAATATTACATTTAGCAGTGTTATTAAATGATCAAATTGTCAAGATATATTTTTGGTGATTGTTAGATGACAACAAAATAAATTTTTAAAATAAAATAGACTGGAATGAGCATGCACAATTAAAAAAGTGTAATATTTAGTTTAGATAACCGATATGGTTATGGATGGGATCGGACATGCACAGTTAAATATTCAATATGGGCCGATATAATACATTAAAAAGTATAATATTTAGTCGATAACTGATATGGTTATAGATGGGATTGAACATGCACAATTAAATATTCAATACAGGCCGATATGATACATTAAAATTTTTTAATATTTAGTCGATAACAATATGGTTATAGATGGGATTGAACATGCACAATTAAATATTCAGTATGGGCCGATATGATACAGTACATTAAAAAGTTAAATATTTAGTCGATAACCGATATGGTTATAGATGGGATTGAAAATGCACAATTAAATATTCAAAATTGGCCGATATGATACATTAAAAAAGTGTAATATTTAGTCCATGACCGATATGGTTATAGATGGGATTGAACATGCACAATTAAATATTCAGTATGGGCTGATATGATACAGTACATTAAAAAGTTAAATATTTAGTCGATAACCGATATGGTTATAGATGGGATTGAACATGCACAATTAAATATTCAATATGGGCCGATATGATACATTAAAAAGTGTAATATTTAGTCGATAACCGATATGGTTATGGATGGGATCGGACATGCACAAATAAATATTCAATATGGGCCGATATGATACATTAAAAAGTGTAATATTTAGTCGATAACCGATATGGTTATAGATGGGATTGAACATGCACAATTAAATATTCAATATGGGCCAATATGATACATTAAAAAGTGTAATATTTAGTCGATAACCGATATGGTTATGGATGGGATTGGACAAGCACAAATAAATATTCAATATGGGCTGATATGATACATTAAAAAAGTGTAATATTTAGTATAATATATATATAACTGTCATATTAGTTCATAACCAATATGGTACCAATATACTGTGCATCCCTGAACATTTATATTGATAATATATATTGCATATTTCTACCTAGCATATGGAGGCAGTGTAGAAACTCTGAATTCACTGTACGAACGATGCACAATAATAAAATGCTTTGTTCTCCATCACTCTCTTGGTAGCTGCTTTTGGATTTCCCGAATATGCCCAGCTCGCAGTCCTGTTGAGATTTTATTGTGCCGCTTCTGAACTACTACAGAAAAGTGAAAACAGGATGAAATTTAGGCTAGTATCTAATTTCCGCCTGCTACATGCTGAGGCATCTCTCTCAAGCTTTAAACATCTGTCTTTGCTTCATAGGACTTATTGGAGCTGAAAAAAGATCAAAAAGCTCTCAGAATGACCGTCCCAGTGGAGTATCAGTTCTGCCTTTCCCAACTTTTTCTTCCTTCATCTCTTTCTCTGACAGGTAACACAGTTTCCCAACCATGCGCAATGAAGCGACAAGCAGTAAAAGCAATATCCTCCATGTATATCTGACTTTTGGTCCTAACCAGCGACGTCAACAAGCACTGAGCGATGGTGCGTTTTGTCAGGCACTTTGGTTTGTATTTCAGCAGCACTGTGTAGCCCCACCCACTCTGAAACCTTATTGGTCCAAATTCCAGACATCTTTTAATCGGCTGTTACGCAGCAGTTTATGTTCAGTGTGAACGGAAACTTGCTTTTTATTGCATTGTGAAAATATGTATAGTATCCGTGCTGGCAGATACACAACATCTTACAATACAATGAAATTCTCAGTGTTTTCAAGACTTTGTGAGCTGATGTCTTTGATATGCTGTCAGTTTAACATCAGATTCCCGTCTGGCCTCAGTGTCAGCACTGAGAGAGGAGAGCGTTACATGTTAGCAGGAGGCTAAGGGCTGAGTGTGTTTTGAGGGACGTGGTGTCATTTCTGCTCAGCTTTGTGTGAATTGTATGTGACAAGCCTTTTAACACCGCTGCTGTTCTTCCCTTTGCTAAAGCAACGATTGCGAGTGAGGAAGAAGTGAACAAGAAAGTAAAAGATAGATGCACACAGATTGAAAGGCAAATTTCTTTCTTCTGCCTGTGAATTTTACTAGGCGGCCCTTCAAACCTCCTCAAAATGGATCCAATTATGGAGCCACCCGTGCAGTGCAGTTTGTGGATGTCAATGTAATTGTGTGACTGATTTCTCTCTGTATCCCCACACTGAAAGAAGCCTGTCATGGACCAGACTCATCTTTCTAACCATGATTTTGAAATGAGATCTCTTTTCTGCTTGAACAATGAAGAAAGATTGCAGGCGGTCTGCACTTAAGATGCACAATTATTTGTTTATTTATTTATTTGTTTCTTTCACTAAGAGGAGATGTATGCAAACTATACTTGAGATTAAGCTTAATATTCACAATAATTATTTTAACACACTGACAACCATAGGCCTATATAAGAAAAATATGTTCTAAGAACGTTTCACTAATGTTCCCATTAAGTTATGAAAACACTGCTTCTGAATGTTCAAAATGTCCAGTTTTTTTAAATGTTTTCAAAACCTTTTTTTTGGTTATGCGAATGTTAATCCATTTTGCAAACATTATGGGAATGTTACTTTTGAATTTTCTCTGAAACAAGTTGCAACATTTAAAAACGTTTAATCGAACGTCCAACTAAAACGTTTCAGATAATGTTTTTGTGCTAACGTTTTGAGAATGTTATTAAAGACCAGATAAGTTTAAACAAACGTTCTATTAACGTTACTGGACGTTTCCTGTTAACTGGGTAATTACTTTCTGAGATAAATTGTGGCCTGTTAGCAATATATCCAGGGTTGCCAGGTTTTTTACAACAAAACCCGCTCAATTGCTACTCAAAAAAAGCCGTGGCCACCCTTGGCCTAAGCTTGGCCACCCCTTTGGCCACCCCGCTCACAACTGCTGTTTCTGTCTACTTTTTTTGTTGACAAGAATTGAGTTTATTTAAACACAGAACCGTCTGTTTAAGACCACAAAAAACGGGAGAATTTTCAGACGCGCACTCCAACTTCGCCTCAGCGCCAGGCGCAAGTCAAACGCGCGTGGAAATGATACAGGTGCCGAATGAGCTTCAGCAGAACAACAGTGAACGGTGAACATTATATATAGCTTATGTAATTGTTTCTCAACTGGTGGGTTGCAAGATCGCGCACTTTTCAATCACACGCAAATACGGCGCGCTGTATATTACTCACTATAAATAAAGCGCAAAAGAAGCTACGAGCATGCAACGTCATAGTTCTGTCGTCTATTAAGTCATGAAATAACCAAAAAAGGCGATTAAAGCTGCGTTAAAACTGTGCATGCATGTATGTAGGCATATTTGAGATATATATGCGTCTCATGAAATATTCTAATATTCTGCTATGTGAGATCACAATATAAGGCACAAGCTGATATGTAATTTTTTAATGCATAAATAAATGTGAGAACTGTGCATTTGTACTAGAAGATGCTAATTTTGCGTTAATTTATAAAGTACAAACAAAAATGTATCACATTTAAATGCATAAAATAATTAATTTTACATTCTGGCATTTATGTGCTGTTGACTTCCGCTTCTGCATCAGCAAATGGGAATTCAAAAGAGAACACTTTTTTTTTTTTCTTTGTACTGAGTTTAATTTAGGTATGATAGAACTGTTGCAATTATTTATTTTGACAATATAGAAAGTTAAACATTTAGTGTTTACTTTTTTGGTTAGTTTTTGAAACAGACAAACTCAGAATTGCTGAAGTTCATTGATTATACATAAAATTCAATGAAGGTTGAATAATCTTTGAACTACAGTATGTAGTTATCTGCATGTCTCATCCATGGAGATGCAACAATGGAGAACAAGTTATTGGGAGTTTTGAGAACCAGAACAAGCTGACTGAACAAGCTGAAATTTAGCTATAGTGTGAGCCCCTTATAAATATGCCTGCAGGTGAGGAATGATTAAAAAATAAAAAATAATAAAAAAAAAATGGTCAAATTCACTCAGCATTCCATGATCTAATTCACTATCTCAATTACAATTAAGTACAAATGAACTGTATTCAGTTGTGTTGTAGGCACAGTCCAGTACATTATAGTCAGACTCATTTTTATGTTGAAATAATGAAGATTTCTGTGCCACCCCAGACTTGTTGCTGGCCCCTGCCTGGCCACCCCTATGAAAAAATCCTGGCTCCGCCACTGATTTTACGCGGGGTCCCCCAATAAAAATTGCTTTTCGGGGGGTAAATCTGCATTTTTGGTGGAGTTCCCCTGGTAAACTTCACATTCCAGAGGCTAAATATCATGTTATTTGGGGTCGCTTCAACCCCCGGACATGAAAAACAACCCGCGACAACAGTGTTAAAGTAGCCAACTTGGCAACACTAAAGATACTGCTACAATGAGCGATTGTGATAAATGCTTGCTTAATTTGCCAAAGTTTAAGAGGTAAATACCTTCAAATACTTTTGTTTGTTGGAGTAAACCGGATATCCATGCATATTTATATCACAAATGTTGACATCCTACACTACCACTTTTGATACATGACAGTCTTTTACCCGCCTACTAAATGTCACGTAAAACCAATGATTGATGGTTTAGCATGTCAGTCGGACAACCCTGTCTTATCTGAATGAAAGGTTGCTGGCCATGATAAGCTATAATATCCACCAAATGTAATGCCTTCTCAAGCAGGGATAGAAAAGACATCAGTTTATGAGAGCTGTTGATACACATGAATAATTGTGGCATTGCGCTGAGCACCAGTCCACGTCCAACACTGTTCAGATGCTTATTGTTATTATAGGTCAGTGTTTACTGCTAAAAATCACAGCCGTAGCTGTCGGTGAACTTGTAAGAATGAAGTCAGATAAACATGTGCCAAATCCATCAAACATTTATCAAAGAAAAGGAAAGTGCTGAGCCGCCCACCCCGACTGACACCTCACCCTCACGTGTTGGTGGCTTCTGGCACGGACACCCGATGACTCGTAAATACTTAATGGCCATGCTTGATGGCACGATGACATCTGCTTGTTCCGTGTGGGCTCACAGATTGCATGCTCTGAAAGAGACCCTCGCTGCGTGTCAAAATGCCGAATGACTCGGACTGCACATGCTACAGCAGAGACATTAACAACATGTTGAACGATTGAAATGCAAAATTGTTTTATGCCGTTACGAAAGATGAAATGAAACCTGGCGATGTTTTTTTTTTTTTTAAAACGACAAGCATCACATGTAAAGTTTAAACATTTATTTTCACGACTGAAAATTGTCTTATGCTCAAGGAGATGTTTTTAGAACCCTATAGGTAAGAAAAATTTACATGCACACCAATACACTGATAACTACCAAAAATCAGTTTATTGAAATAACCAATTTTACCTGAATACATGCAAACCAGTAACCCGGCAATGCAATAAAACTAAAATTTTCCAGTGGTTGCATCAAAACTGAAATCAAGGTAATGGGGAGAATTATTCGTAAAGGGTACATATCATGAAAATTTAACTTTTTCCATGTTTAAATGCTAATTTTTTAGACCATTCACAGCATTTGATAGCAATCATAAACGTTAGCCTGGTGTGTATGACTCTGTTTGGCAAACAGGTACGCTATGAATGGGCGTCCATACGGGTTTTGCACAAAAGATTAACATGACGGCACATGCTAGTGGATGAGTTGAATCAACTCCACAGCAACTACATAAATTTATCCAGTAACCATTCAGAAACGTCTAAAAGTTGTAACTTCTTCCTGAGTCTCTCCATCAGCGTCGACTCCGGTTTGAACAATGTAAGGCTGAACACCGTTACTGACAATCCTCATTTTGGCTGCGTGAGATTCTCCAGCTTTGTTGTTGTTGAGCGACCGAAGCGCGAGCTGTTAAAGCTCCGCCCTCTTCTGGAAAGGGGGCCGGGAGCAGCAGCTCATTTGCATTTAAAGGGACACACACAAAAACAGTGTGTTTTTGCTCACACCCAAATAGGGGCAAATTTGACAAGCTATAATAAATGATCTGTGGGGTATTTTGAGCTGAAACTTCACAGACACATTCTGGGGACACCAGAGACTTATATTTCCACTTGTGAAAAGGGGCATAATAGCCATTTATGACCTTGCACCGTTAACGAGTTTACGTGTGTTGTCGGCTTAAGCATAATCGGTTTAAGAACGTGCATTTAAACACACTCATTATTATGTCTCAAATTGTGCTCACATTTGCCAAGACACCAAAGTTTTCAATCAACAGATTCCAATGTGCACCGAAAAAATAAATCTGTGAAATTTATTGTAAAAATGCCTGTTGTGGTTGGCAGAACTTCACAAAAATACTGTAGCAACATCTTAGGTTTTACAGGAGTGAACTTATATTTACGGTAAAAACTGTATATTTAATTAACTGATAAAATGTCAATATTACATCTTACTAATTTGTTTTGTGCCCATATAATATACTGATAACCACCATATTGAATTTTGAAGACAACATTTCCACAAAGCTGAAGTATATATTACTGTATAGAAGGTCATTAACACAAATACTAAACACCATCATGGTAACACATGACACTAAAATAATGCAATAAACATAATTTAAACACCATAAGATACACCATAAAACCCAAAATGTACATAATTGATAACAAAAACTAAAGAGAAACATAATTATTTAAACAAAATAGAATCACGCAGGGAACCGTGGGTTTACATTTTTTCGTTGTTACGTCCAACTGTTCGTTTTTACTTCCAAACTATACATTTACTAGTATTTTACTGTAAAATTACTGTGTATAAAGTAAGGGAACTTGCTGTTAACCAATTAACTGTTTTTTACTGTAGCATTTTTGCAGTATTTTAACAGTTTTTACAGTGCGCACTCAAAGATTTCTCATCAAACTCTTCCAATATATCGGAGCTACGCTATGCAGTATCAGGAACAGATTATTGGCTTTGCTTAATGACTGGTGATAACGGACCGTTATTCAGTCGCACACTGAGCCTTCCTCCACACCCCTTTCTGTGATCACAAAAAGCATTCATGTTCTGAAAAAATATATATTAAAAAGCAGATAGGAGAACTGGGGGTGACTACAAAAATTACTGCAGATTGCTGCAAATCCCCCGTCTTTGATCTTGGCAGCCATCAAAGCGATGCACACTCCAAAACGGAGCCGCCCGGCCGCCTGTTCACCATTTCATATTCCTCAAGAGAATGTCAAATAACAGTCTCTCTTCCTGCAGCCTCTAATCCCCTTCCAAAATACTGTCACTGATCGCAGCCCTGCGCCTGCAACCGGGCCTCTCTTTCACACCCATCATCTTTGATGTCACATAAACTTCACAGCTTTGTGTGATGCTTAGGTTATCGTGCTTTTATGGGGTCTCTTTCAAGTTGCAACATTGTATCGCAGCCCATAAACTGCCCCCACAACTTTCTGTCAGCCGTTGGAGTGATGGATTCGTCCTGTGCGAGCGCTGCTCCTGTAAAGAGGGTTTGTTTGGCATATTCCACACTTCAGCATCTTTCCGTGTTAATAAAACTGCAAATCTGCTGAACTGAATCAGCAGTGCGGCAGATTACATTGTAAAAAGGGGGCCGCTGTGGAAAAAAGCGATTAGAGACACACTTTCTCTGGAGAAGACAAAGAGAGCAGCTCCTCCCTAGATCCCCAGATATTTGAACCGCACTCAGGTGTGGCAGGCGCCATGTGCGCTGCATATGAATTTCGCCATTTGCAGGCCTGTCCTCGCTCGCTTTAGAATTAGATGTTATCTTTGAGCTCGTATATCTTTATTACCTTGAACAGCCTACAACCAGCTAACAAAAATAAGTTCTAAGAACATTTCACTAACGTTCCCATGAAGTTATTTTCTGAACGAACGTTCAAAACATCCAGTTTTTTAAAAATGTTAACAATAGCGATAAGGGAACATTCCATTTAATTATTCTGCAAACATTGTGGGAACGTTACTTTTGAATGTTCTCTGAACGTTCTGAACAAGTAGTAACATTTAAAAAACGTTAGACAAGCTAATAGTTCCACGAACGATGTATAAACAATGTTTCTGTGCTAAAATTCTGAGAACATTATTAAAGACCAGATAACTTTGAATGAACGTTCTGTTAACGTTACTGGATGAATGTTTGTTCTTTTGGAGAACCTTGCCAGAACGTTCTGAGAACATTCCCCGTTCATTCCCTCACTTAACTTGAGACAAAGTCTTGTGTTTTTTTTAAAAAAAAATTTTATATTATTTATTCGATAAATGTTTTTCCGTTGTAATTTACATGAATGTCTTCTTTCCAAATAAAAGTTTATTATAAATGATTTTTTTTTAAGCAATCTCAAAATTTGCATGAAAACACATGGATTCAGGCTAATATATATATATATATATATATATATATATATATAAATATTACAGTTTTTTTGGCATATTTTTCATTAGCTTTGATTCCAGACCAAGGCCCATTTATGCAAATAATGATTATGATAAAGATATCGCTCTAAAAATGGTTCAAAATTGTTCAGAGTTCACAGCACAACTATAACGATAATGGCACAAAAAAAAAAATATATTGTTGGAATCACTTTCAAAACAATTAAATATTGACAGCCAATCAGAATCCATTTATTCATTCAAACTGAGCATTTAAAGCGACAGATGACAAATCTGCAGTGTGATTATAATAAACAGAGAGATTGTGGACGCTAATATAGTTACTGTTATCTTTATAGTTCTTGTTCTTGGTGTGAACAGGCCTTTAGTCCCTGAAGAAGTCACATCTGGATCATAGGCTACGTTCACACTGCGAGCCTTAATGCTCAATTCCGATTTTTGCTCAGATCTGATTTTTTTTTTCCTGTTCACATCAAAACTGAAATCAAGGTAATGGGCAGAATTATTCTTAAAGGGGACACATCATGATCTGACTTTTTCTGTGTTTAGGTGCTATAATCCGGTCCCCGGGTACCAACACAGAAAACATGAAAAAGGACAACCCAGAAACTTTGTTTTGGTAAGCCTTTCTCTGCAAGCATGTGAAGAAACGAGCCGTTCAGATTTCACTCCCCTAGTGGTGTAGGAAGGGGAACTTTTTATAATATTACTGCCCCTTAATCTGCACGTTTCCACCCACAGCGCCGCCATTTTGTTTTCACAAGCGACACAACAGTTCTAAAGCCATGGCAAAAGTTCAAGCAAAGCATGCTAACTGTTCTGTCGTTGTCTGCACAGATGAGCACAAAACACTATTTAGAGTCTTGTTAGCTTTCACAAGTTCACCCTAGCAAGCTCAAATGCTAAAAAAGTAGCGGTTCTGTCTGAGTGATATTTTGGAAAAACGTTGTTTTAAATGTGGCCAATATCAGATTTCCAGTGTGAACAGATTATGGTTCTGAACTGACCTGCATGCGCAAAAGAACGATACCAGGTTTTTACCACAAAATCCACTCAATTGCTTCTCAAAACTAGACCCAACCCGATCACATGAGAATGCGTATCAATAGTACGTGCGTGTAATCTGGTAGTCTTGGGTAGGATTAGTGGTGTGGGGTTTGTGCGTATTATACGCCATAAAGTGCATATCATATGCACGCAAAAAACTGTGTATCATATGCACACCAAAACTCATTTTGGCGCATATATTCTATGAGATTACACTCGCGTACTATTGATACGCATTTTCATGTGAATCGGTTGCTAGTCCAATCACGTTCCGCAGGGTATCCCGGTAAAAATCTCTCAAAACAACCTGCAACAACAGTGAAAAAGTAACCAAATTCTGCGGGAAAATTACGGACTTGGCAACACACACAGCGCGCCGTCATACAGAAGTAAACACGGAGGGCATTAAAGTAAGCGATTACGCGTTTATTTATAGTGTGATCTACCGCAGAAGCCAGCGAAATTATGCGCAGACAATGATGTGACAAAAGAGAGCAGAGTTTTGAAACTTTTATGATACGAGCCCTCATGTTTTGCTTGTATTATAGAGCTGTCGAGTTCTGACACATCACTGCCCTCTACTGATGACCTTTTGCAACTGTCTTGATAACGTTGGGTATGAAAAATCTTTGAATAGACTCCCATGAGCGCAGAATCGTGAAGAAAATCGCATGAATTATGATATGACTGTTCACACTGCGGTCGCATTACAAAACATCTGACCTGTATTGGATTTAGCACCACATATGGAAGTGGCACAAATGGGAATTGAAAAGATCAGATTCCATGTGGTTTGTACTGTTCACACTGTCATGGAGAAGAAAGAAAATCAGATTTGGGCCACATTTACCTGCAGTGTGAACGTAGCCATATTGTTGTTGTTGTAGATGTTCAGATGTGACACTGTAGACCTCCTGAATATTATATGCAGCCATCACCTACTTGTCATAGCTGTTGCAAACTCCATGTTTGTTGAGTTTTTTAGAACATAAACCCAGCCATATTGTTCTGTAATTTATTTATATTCCCTCCCAACTCAGACAGGACGCTTCAGCACAAGTAAAACAGTGCGAATGAGTTTCTGCGAGGAGCTTGCGTGTTCGCTGCTTGGAACGAAAGTGTAGTTCCTCATGTCACTCTTAATAGCAGCGACTCCCAGCTGCCTCTGCCAATCAATGGGATTTTAATGGGAAAAAGGCCAACTCTTCAGCTTTGCGTGACAGACTAAATTGTCAGTTACCAATGTGGAGTTCAGCATCAACTTTGTACTTCTACTAATGACACGGTCCTATCGACTCCGCGCAATTTACCAGATTTATTTAAATGCATCCACACATCATCATTCCTGGAAGCCGCTCGTAGTCTGAGGGTAATCATACATGTAGACAGTAATTACTTGTTTATATCCTCGCAGCAGATGGGCTCAGTTGGGAGACACCTGAAATTGATCTTGGAGCTGAGTAATCGCAATCTGATCCGTTGCAACTGGAGAGGATCCGTCTGATCCGAGCCAGCGATGACAGTTCAATGGGATTCTTGTTTGTTGGGTCTTGATTCTTCTCAGACTCGCTATTGACCCGCTGGGCCGCACGGTCTTGTGTTAAATGTTCCTTTCTCTCTCTTCACACTGACATCCGTTTATTGAAAATGAGCTTTTTAAGCAGTGTGATATGCATGTTAATGGATTAGGGAAGGAGTGATTCATTTATCTTGTCATTACGTGTTCTTTGTGCCAGTCTGAATTCACCATATTTCAAAATATGACTCTCATCTTGTGTTTTGGAGAAAGGTCTTTCATTTTTGATGTCCATTTTATGTTTGTTTGAGTGGCATTCAAATAATTGGGCTTTAAGTTTTCAACATCCGATGGCCTGAAAAGTTTTACAGGAACCACGGCTGTCAAGAAATTGGGTCTGTTCCTCAAACGAGTACATCAAAAGTATAAAAGTAATACACCTCTGCTCATGATGAGAATACTTTTAATTATCATATTAAAACTAATTTTGATATTTAAAAAAAAAAAAAAAAAAAAAATTATGGTTATACAACTGACCTGATATCATAGTGAACAAAAAACTAATAATAAAAAAAAAATAAATTCTTGAAAAGTAGATGATATGAGAGTTACTAGCTACTCAGCATTTTCACTGGCCACAATTTTGACATCGATACCATGGGAAAAAACCTCCATACAGATATTTTTAATATTATCTCATAATTTGGCAGCAGGCATATTAGGCTGCTGTCACTTTAAGACCTGAGGCACGGATCCATTATACTGTTACACATGCGTTTTCTTTCTCAACTCTTTACCTTCACTTCAAACATAACTGACTGTGTTTACATGAATACTCGCAAAGACTGACATTTTGACATTATTTTGCGTGTATTTGACTGTTTAAGCGCAATAAGGCAGCAAAAACGAACTCAATTTAGTATTGAGAGGCGGCTTTATGTGCGCGTACTTTGGGTGTGAGAACAAAATCTGCGGGAATGAGTAAAATTATGCGCAATACGTGCAATCCCACGCTGAAATTCAAGCCCTGTAATGCTAACAATATTTGTTAGCGTTTCAGATATTTCAGTATCGATATGTATCGAAAAATCGATATTTTTGACAACACTACATTACACTTAGTTTATTATTTCAGATGCCTTTTAAAAGACTACAATTTTATATATGTAAAAAAAAAAATGTATATAGGCCTATTTTAAAGTGGCTAGTAGGAGTAATTTTTTGTCATGTTTACATTTATCAAAATGCTCCTCTCTAGAGTAATTTTCGTTAGCTAACTATCGAGTTTATGGTCATTGAATGACTTTTCTGGGGTAAATGTGATGTTATGTGACATATTGTTCTCAAGCTAATTCATTGAGGTCTTTCCATGGTTGAAACACTGATTGAACGATTACATGAGACGTGATTAATTTCAGTAAGCTTTACTGTATCTTTCAACATTCCTTCTGATGTTCATTCATATTTATTTGGTGTTGTAACTAGTAGTAAAGCGGAAGAGATGATCGCTTCAACAGCGATCTGTCACACCACATTAAAGAGTAACAAACCACATTTATTGTTTTAATTTTATGATAAAATCGACAGAATTTCAAAGTTTAGACTTTGTTTCATATTAACACTCTGGAGTCGGGAAACGCGCCGACGCGTTTTGCAGGATTTTTCTCACATTGCAGCAAAACAGACTTAAAATACTCCGTCATTTTTTGTCATAGAGACATAAGTAATATATCAATTGAAACTATAGAATGTCTTCTTTTATTTGTGTACACTCAGCGTAAAAACAAAATGTTGTGCTTTTTGCAAAATAAAGAAAACTAACATGATGCGTGATCTCTCGTCTCCCTCTGAACGAAGTCCAATCTGATACTCGTTAGAAAATGAACTGTAACTTAGTAAATACTAGTGACACAAAAATGAGACTTATGTCTAAAGAAACGTTGAAATGTCAGGTTTTAAATCGTGTAAGTCAAATCGAAAACAAAAATTCTCTTTATGTAATCTGTATGAAAAGAGAGACATGTCAGACGTCCGTGAGTCAGCTCATTATCTACTAATTCAGCCACACCCACGGAGCGAGCGCTATTCAGATGCAAATTCTAAGGGCAATATATGTATACATCATCGCAATCATGTATTTATTATCTTCAAAAGTGTTTATCTGCATGTTATAGCCATTATTATAGCGGTCTCTGGAAGCCTCTGTTAGTTCCTGGAATGTCACATGGTATGCCTGTTCTTCTAACGAGACATTTGTGGACTAAATGTGCACAGAGCGCCCTCCGGCTGCAAGTATGAATTGAAAACACAGTATCCAGCGCTCATAGTGATGACAATAAATATTGAATAAATATTACTCCTCTGTATAGAAAATTGACATAAACATATGAGAATCCATCAATATTTCTCCAAATGTGCATGCTTTTAAGCTAAAAGCCTATATGAAATGCCATAGAGGTAACATGAATGTTCAGATGCTTTGCATCACACAAATACATTATGTTTTAAAGTATATTAAAATAGAAAACCATTATTTTAAATTGTAATAATATTTCACAGTATTGCTGTTTTTTCTGTATGTTTGATATACAGCATGATGAACATGAGACTTCTTTTAAAAACATTATAATACTAATGCATCCAATCTTTTGACTGGTGCTGTAATTTAAATAGGCCTATATAAATTTTTCTTCACATGATGTGCAATAATACGTGCATGCATGAGATCACAAAAATCAAGTTTTTTTGTCAAGAGTGGACATTATATTAACTTTAATACAATAGCTGATGTGATCCTGTTATCAGAGGGTTTTTTCACATAGCCTACCTGACTGAAAGGGCTCATTATGCGGGTCATTGTGCAGGTCATTATGCGGCTGTCTGAATAATTTTTGGTTCCAAATTTTTATCAGTTTTACTGGTAGTCCACTGTATGAAGAGTTTTTGGGTATACTATGTCACAGTTTATTTTGCTATCCTCACTTACATAAATGAACTATAGTGTCCTGCGCCCACTTGTAAAAATATATCAAAAATGTCTGAATAATTTTTGGTTTGACTGTAGATATCGATCTTGAGATTTAAGAATCCTTATCGGCAGCGATTAAAAACGAGAAAACGATATTGTCAATTCCTTGTAATCCATGTTAATAGATGTTATCACATGAACTGTTGTATAAAAATATATAAACATCGTAAAATATATGCTTACCTTCTAGGCAAAATTGCATGTTTTATTTGTTTAAAACAATTAAAAATACTATTTGGCCAGTGGAAAAGAATGGAAAACAACATGAGGGAAGAGTATATGATGACACATTTTCATTTCTGGCTGAATTAGTTTCCATAACATGCCGTGAATGTTCACTCGCCCCGTAGTGCGAACACTCCTCCAGATGCTCTCATTGGAACGGCTCCCCTGTTTCTTCCGTGTCTAATTTGGAGTACGCTTGATACGGGTGTTATTCTGAAGATTTGTGGCTGATCATGTTGGGCTAATGGTCCTCTTCTATCCTCTGTAATGGCAGTGCATTGTCATGAAATATGAAACAAAAGACTCATCATTAATGTATAACCACCCACTCTTTGTAGCTTGTAATGTTTTCTTTTTTCCCCACGAGAAGTCGTTTGGAATTAGTTGTTTTTCAAAACAGTGTAATGGGACAACATGCTTGTTCAGACCTCCACTTTTACAACTTTAACAAAATGTAAGTCAGAGGTGGAGACAAATTGTACCACGCAAGCTGCCAAGCTGTTTCCTCTCTTCTCAAGCAGACATAAATTACATCTAAACGTGGTTCACAAACACCCAAATCTGCTGTCTTATACACTGGAAAAAGGTGAAATATCTAAATTACCAGTTTTATTCAAGTCACAAATATTGCTGAATCAACCTAAATGCATTTATTTATGCCAGCAAAATAAATTTTTGAGGGTTTAAATTAAATAAAAAATATTTCATAAAAAAAAAATAAAAAAATATTTCATCCAACGCACCAAAGCACTTCATACATTTTTACAGTAAAATTTCATATACTGTAATTCAGTGTTTAACTGTTTCACCATATATGTATGTTCAGGTTTTT